>JBBPFP010325963.1:0-17204 GCA_037974795.1 Kaempferia galanga | reverse complement strand
TCCTCCCCAACTTCCCGTCCCTCAGACCGTCGCACGCGTCCTTTTCACTCCACCGGTGTACTCTTCCTTAGCTTCTCGTCCCTCGAATGCGCCGAACCCAATGACTCATTTCCCATGTCATTCTCCTCGTCCACCGCGTCTTCCACTCGAGTTTTATTTTCCTAAGTTCCTGTACACTTAGACACAAAGCTTCAAAAAAATAACATGACCTAACTTAACTTGGTTAATCACATCAAAATTAACTTAGGGTACTTACATAAAAAAAAAAGTACGTACACATACAAAGAATGAACTTTTGGTATTTTGCATTCCTGACTGTTGAAAGTATTGTTCATCTTCTTCTTTCCACTTTTTTACTTTCTGCATATCGCATCTCTTGCATCGAGAACAGTTTCTGACTTGAGCGTCGGAGCACCTAAGTTGGGGATATCTTCCTTAGTTTCTAGTGCTAACGTCGTTTGCTGTGTGTGTGCAGGGCTTGTTGCACTTTGGCTATCTTTCTCTGCAACAACATGTGTATAAAAGTTATAAGTTTCTCTTCCGTCTCTTTTCGCCTTCTACTATTTTTCAAGTTCTTGTTCGACATCATCAGTCAACCAAATTCCCTACCTTCCTCATCATAAGATCCGCTTTACCAGTCCATCAACTTCCTTACCCTTGTCATCCTTAGCTCAGTTTCATCTTTCCACCAAAATTTCTACCACCACGTTCATCAACCAACTCCCAAAACTTTTTATCTGCTACAGTTTTAGACGGGATCACCCATAGTTTGTGTTGACATCTCAAATTTAAAGCTTACTTAACGGACTGCTGAAGGAGCATATACCCGGTGCCGAACAGAAGAAGCTCTATTATCCTATTTAAAACGGGAAAAAAGTAATAATATTTATATGTGTATTTATATGAAAGCTTTAAAATTAAATAACATGAGATTGTCTTATGCGTTTTGGACTTTTGTTCTTCTTGCACTATCAACGATCTGAATAATTGAAGAAAAGTTGCGACATAAACAACCCAAAAGTTAAAATAATTTGGCCCGATTCTTATGTTTTCCAATTTTGTACGAGTTGTCATAAATATTCTGATAATTAATAAAACCCCTTAAAAAAAATCTGTTAATTAATGTGAGGCAACGACAATTGTCGTGGGAAGGCAACATAATTGTGGGCCTGACTCGAGTTTGACTGTGTGAAATATATTTAAAATGAAAAATATTGAAGAGCACAATTTTAATTTTTTTTTTTTTAAAAAAACTTTTTTTAATAAAAATGATATTTATAAGTGTTTTTTTATTTTTGATTAAGTAGAAAAAAATCAACAGATTCTCCTCTATTTGAAACATGGACAAAAACTAAAAAAAAAAATAACTTTTTACTTGAATAAGTATTTTTTTTATTAATTATGATTCATAATTATTTTAGAAATTAATAAAAGATCGAATTTTTAAAAGACGTAATTTAATTTTTATGCATCTGATCGCCTCAATAAAAAAAGGGGATAAAGTGATTAATTAAAAAACGCACCTTTTTGACCGCGTTTTTTTTTTATTTTTTGCCCCCGTAAGACTTTTGGTCTCCTAAAATGATCGATGCAGCGTAGAAAACAGCGGATCCAGCGACTACACAGAGCCAGTGACAGCGACATGACGTCAATAATAATTATCTTCCCTAGTTCCATGGTTTGCTCTGCCTACTTTTTAAACCCTTTTTGGCTAAGCCATTCTTTCTTGTACCCCCGTACGATTTATCTTATTCTCATAGACACCCTTGATGCTGAATTTTTGAAGCGGTGAGAATGAATTAAAGGGTGTATGGAGGACTATATCGGAAAGTCTCATCGTAAAGCTCTTTTTAACCGGAGAGCTATCTTTATTTCATGATCCGCGAGGTGTTGGCAGTAGCGGAAGAAGCCCCTTCGGCGAGCGCTGCGCTCTCCTTCCGTGTGATCACCGGCGAGTGCGAGGGCGATGCCGACTGCGTTCACGCGGGAAAAGGGTGGATCTTAGTCTGGGACGGAGGCTAGAAGGGCGAGGCCAGAACCTGTTGCATCGTTCTCTGCCGATCCTGGAGCGAGGAGAAATGCAATTGGTGGTGTTGTAGTGATAGATTTGCTTACCCTATTTCAGCAATTGGGTCAGCAGGGAACCAGCTGGTGTTGCTTCTCTCTCGAAATCTGCGATTTTTTCCCCCTTTGTTTTTCCTTTTGTTTTTTCTGCGTAGAAGAGGGCTTTGATGCTGAAGGTTCGGGTTTTGTAGGGTTCGGGAGTGTAGTATCTGGGTGTCGAATTGGGCTGCTGTCTTCTGGTTGCGCCTTTCTGTCGTGTTCTCTTCATTGTTTGATTGCGGCAGTTCTGTGCACAAAGAAGGTTAGAAAGTTAATCTTTTCATTGATTCTGTTGATTCCATGTTTCCGGAGATTTGTTCTGTCTTCTGGGCGTTGGCCGTGCTGATTCTTCGGTGGTTTGTTGATTACTGATTTTTTTTTTTTTTTCTTTAGGTGTCGAAAACATACCTCTTTTTTTACTTTGTTCTTTTAGCTCATTGGTTTGTCCTTTTTTCTGATTCCTTATCTTCAACAGTGCACAGGGCAGAAGCTCGTTTGGATCTTTAAATTTGTTGATTGAGAGGTTAGAATCTTCAGAAGCCTGCTGGATTGTTTTTGCCCTTTTTTCACTTTTCCTTTTCTTTTACTACTGCACTACTTAATGTAGAAAATTTTCCTGATGGCATTAGTTTTTTATAATTATTATTTTCTCCTTTTTATTAGAGCTGGAGACCATCTGGAATTGTCTTGCTCATGCTCACATTTGACAATTTGATGAAAGAATCGTCCATGAAGCAAACGGACAAGTGCCTGGACTCCCAACTATGGCATGCCTGTGCTGGCGGTATGGTTCAGATGCCAGTGGTGAACTCCAAGGTCTACTATTTTCCTCAGGGTCACGCTGAGCACGCCCAGGAATTTGCTGAGTTTGGCAACTCCCAGCGGATCCCACCCCTTATACCTTGCCGTGTGACCGCTGTTAAATTCATGGCTGATTCAGACACTGATGAGGTATTTGCTAAGATCTGCATGGTTCCTCTGAGGCCAAACGAATCAGATTATGCTGAAGATGATGACTTAGGTCTTGGTATCAATGGCGTTGACTCACAAGAAAAACCGGCGTCTTTCGCGAAAACACTAACTCAATCAGATGCCAACAATGGTGGTGGCTTCTCTGTTCCTCGCTATTGTGCCGAGACAATCTTCCCACGTTTGGACTATTCAGCTGAGCCCCCTGTGCAGACTGTGCTTGCAAAGGATGTGCATGGCGTAGTTTGGAAATTTAGGCACATATACAGGGGCACACCTCGCAGGCATCTACTCACTACTGGGTGGAGTACTTTTGTCAACCAAAAGAAATTAGTTGCAGGGGATTCAATTGTGTTCTTGAGAACAGAGAAAGGGGATCTTTGTGTGGGAATACGCAGAGCTAAAAGGGGTGGGATTGGTGGAGGTTCAGAGATCCATGCGGGATGGAATCCACCAAATGGGAGTTCGGCATCCAACTACGGGGGTTTCTCTATCTTTCTCAGGGAGGATGAAGGTAAATTAACGAGGGGAAATGTGAATAGTGGGGGTATAAGGGTGAGTGGAAGGGTGAGAACTGATTCTGTAACTGAAGCAGCAACTCTTGCAGCTAGTGGACAACCTTTTGAGGTTGTGTACTATCCCAGAGCAAGCACACCAGAGTTTTGTGTGAAAGCTGCATCAGTAAAAGCAGCAATGAGGATCCAGTGGTGTCCTGGAATGAGATTTAAGATGGCCTTTGAAACTGAGGATTCTTCTAGGATTAGTTGGTTCATGGGATCTATATCTGCTGTTCAGATTGTAGATCCCATACGATGGCCTAATTCGCTTTGGAGACTTCTACAGGTAACCTTCTTATGCAATGACTATACCCATTGTAGGCATACATATTGACAAGTTTGTTTTTTTAGTGCTTTAATATGATCGATGAACTTTCATCTTTTGTTACCACATTTTCATAGCTTTCATGGTTGACAGTTTTTTGTTCGGAATCTTTACCCTTTGTGACAAATATTACTTGTAGTTTCAATATGTTCTGGAAATTCTTTTCCGTGTGATGCATTAAGGGCTAGGCAATGGTTTTACTTGTACACTGTACCCGAAGCTGATTGATAGTTGTATACTATTGTTTTCATTCTCTCCTTTCAAAATGCATGATTGCCATTTGAATTTAAGGATTTGCCTTATGATTCCTAATAGGTAGTTAGTCCTTTGTTAGATGATCTCATCAAAATGAAAGACTGAAAGTAAAATAACAATCCACTTTCTCATGCAATATTCTATATTTAAATTTCTGAAAATTGAGATGCCCAAGTTTCAATAAAACATATTTTGCTTTCCTAAGTTTTCGTTTTTGTTTCATATAGTATGCACGTAGTTTTTCTTCACTGCAACTTGTTGCTTCTGGATGGAGAATTGATCCATCATCATCTTTGGTCCAAGTGTTTGTCTTAATTTTGAGTATTTGAATTGACTTGTCTGATAGCTTGCAACTGCTCCATGTTTTCTATTATGTTCTTGGTTGTAAACGCCTCTACCATTTTTCTTAGATGCTCATCACCATTCACACTGGCTTGCAGGTGACATGGGATGAACCAGATTTGTTACAAAATGTAAACCGTGTAAACCCATGGTTGGTTGAACTGGTCTCAAACATACCTTCCATTCATCTGGCACCTTTCTCTCCAAGGAAAAAGCTCCGCATTCCCCAACATCCTGATTTTCCTCAAGAGGGCCAACTTTCAACACCCATGTACCCCGGGAACTCTTTTGGTCACAGCACAAATCCTTTATGCTGTTTCCCAGACAGTACTCCTGCAGGCATACAGGGAGCCAGGCATTCCCAATTTGGTATATCTTTATCAGATCTCCACATTAACAAACTGCAGACAGGATTATTCCATGCTGGCTTTCACCAGCTTGATCGCACCACCTTGCTTCCTAGAATTTCGACTGGACTCATTGTTAATACTCCTGTCACTGACAACAATCTCTCTTGTTTGCTAACAATTGGAAATAATTCCAAGAGCACAAGAAGCTCCTTGAACAGTAAACCTCCACAACTAGTGCTTTTTGGGAAGCCAATACTGACTGAGGAGCAGATATCTCTGAGCAACTCAGGAGAAAATGTGTCACCTAGGGCCACCGTAAACAGTTCTGATCGGAATATAGAGAAATCGTCGAATGCATCAGATAGTAATGACTTTGCTATGAATAAGAATGTGGTTCCTGTCAATTCATCCTGTGATGGATTCCAATGGTACAGAGACCATCATGTGTCAGAGCTTGGCCTGAAAACTGGGCATTGCAAGGTTTTCATTGAGTCAGATGATGTCGGCCGCACCCTTGATCTTTCCATGTTTGGTTCGTATGAAGAACTTTATGGAAGGCTGGCTGATATGTTTGGAATTGAAAAATCTGAGATGATGAGACATGTGATTTACAAGGATGCTACTGGTGCAGTTAAACACACAGGAGATGAACCCTTCAGGTTAGTATCATGTCTTAGTCCCAGACGAGTCAACGTTTTAGAATGCCTTTTATTTCTCTTGGTAATACTCTCCAATAGCTTTATCAACTTGAAGGTTTTCTAATTCGGTTACAAATTTCAGACTTTTGCTCATTGCTTTTCCGTGCATCTAGTAAAAAAAGATTATAATTCCTTCTGAATAAGCTTCTTGACTAGATTAGTTAGCCTTGTCAAATTCTCCACGTTGTGCTTGAAGTGGCATTTGTTTCCCCTACTATCATAGAGCTGATTATCTAATTGGTTACCACTTATTACTAAAAGTAAATATAGTTTTATGAGACTGCACATTACACATTTGTTAATTTGTCGGAGATTTCTATTGACACTATATTTATTCTGCTTTTATGTGGCAACTGTGTTTGTTTCCTCAAAGGATTATGTATGTATTTCTAGCCTAAGCTGGTTTGTGTTGATCTTCTTATTATATTATTGCAGTGACTTCATGAAAGCAGCAAGAAGGCTCACAATATTGACAGATTCAGGCAGTGACAACATTGGAAGGTTGGAAAGTTTCTGTAACGTTATATGTAAATAACAAACCTTGTGTTACTGTCGAGTTTCTGATCCACCGTTTCAATTCCATAATGAGAGATTGTGCACCGCATTAGCTTATTAACATGATCGTTAATAAGCAATTTTCTTTCTTCCCTAAAGCTATATAATGTCTGCACTTGTGTAAATATCAAAATTTTTTTATCTTGAATGCCAATGACATTAGAGTTGAAATGGAAATACTCACTCAACCAGAACCAAGCCACTATCTGATTGATTAAACTTGCTATTTTGCATGTTTCTTTTCAGATTGGTAGTACCCGGACCACTCAATGCAAACTTGCAGTGCTGCAGTTGATTCACAAAACTCTCCAGAGCTGCATGAATCGGTCCCGTTGAATCTCTGTCTGTTCGCCGTGGGTGGGAAAACAGAAACACAAGTCGAACAGATTCCAGGATTCTCCTCTTTGCTCGTGTAGCAATTCTATGACTAGTTTACTTTAGAAGAAAAAAAAAATGTACACCTTAAGGTGCTTCAATTGCACACTAGTGCAGGGATTGTTGACAATGTAACATCCACCCAATTAAGATGCTGACTGCTGAATTGTTTCTTAATTATATAGTACAAATTGGCTTGGTGGTTGAGTTTTCTGTACTCCCGAGTATGATTGCCTTCTAACCATTTGATTAATCTAATTGCCAGTCACCACCAACTCACTGTTCTTGCCGACTGCTGAACAGGACAGTGTAGATCACACGCAAGGCAACCTGGTTTTGCAAGAATCCACACCTCTGAGAGCTTGTTTGATGCTCCTTTTTTTTTTAAAAAAATTAAAGTATAATTATGTGCCAAACTGACAATAATCCAATGGCCTAATCAGGTTGAGAATTTGAGATCCAACAATCGATTAGGTGAAGGTGTTAAATATTTGATGATAAGTTTAAAGAAATTTCCATCCCCTGCGGCGCATGCGTGGGGGTAGGAAATGGATTAATGCATCTCTCGGGATTGCAAAAATAATAATACTAAGTACGAGTTTAATTTAATATTAATATTAACGTTAATATTAAATATCAGGGATTGCTTGCTTACCGAGTGGGGTTTTGACCGGCCGGCCCGGCCGGGCCGGTCGGGTCGGGAGGATTAAAAAAATGGAGGCGCACGTGAGAGACAGGTCAGCGTCGCGCAATGTTGGCGCCGTCTTGTGTGGCCCGCCGGTCCGGCACTCCGTTTCAACGGAGATCGACGTCGCCATTTATGTCATGGCACATGCAGCACGAAACCATTAATTAAATTTTGGATTCCTGTTAGCCACTATTACCGCATTGCTTTCAGTGCCTTAATTAATTAATTAAGCAAACACGAAGATTTGGCGAAGACAGGCAGCGCACGCGACTGGGTGCGTTGGAGGATCCAATAAACAGGCAGGGACACGAGGCGCCGGCTCCCGAGGAAAGGTGGAGAAGGGTGACGCCAGCGCTGTCCGGGTCGGGCTTCGCTCCCGGCCGACCGGATTTCCGGTTCGGTCCGCGGAATCTGCCACATTTGCCGTCGTCTCTCTCTTCGGGAACTGGGGGCGGGCAGTCAATGCCTCGGACGCGGTGGGGTGGAGCATTGCCGGGCCTGGTTCGCCGGATCGGATCGGACGGGTCGTCGGCTCGAGGTGCGTGTCTCTGACTATTTTTGGCCGTGGTTTTTGGACGGAGGTTGCAGGAGTTGACCAAACTGGCCAGCAGTGTAACACTGGACATTTATTCGCCATGACTTACAGTGTGGAATTGAAGATTTGGATATGTATGAGAGAGTGATAAAATTATTACACTGGAATAAAAGATTAAATTTTGATAAATGTATGTTCTTAAAAAAGAATTTTTCACCATTTAGTCAACTTGACAGTTGACATAGGTTGAATCTATAATTTATCCCCTGTAACAAAAGCACATCAGAAAATATGTGTTGTCAGTGACGGGTCCAGTTCAAGCAAGTGCAAGTCAACATTCTTTGGGTCCTCTTGAGGGTCAAATAATGAAGTGTGGGTCTAAACATCCTGTTCAAGAGCAAGTATGAGTTTAAAACTCAAGTCCAAATAGGATAAAATTGTTCGAGTGAAGTGATAAAATTCTCGATCATCTTCACCTCCCTTTGGGTTACTCTCCACTTCCCTGTTGCTATTAGAGCGATAAAATAATAATAAGATGGTAATTATCTTCTAATAATAAAAGTAATTTAATTAACTAAGTATATTGCTGACCTTTAAAGATTAGATAATGTCTATATAAGAATGCGTTTAATATAAAAATTAATAATAATTTTAACAGAAAAGACAAATTAATAATAAATCTTACAACTTATGTTAACAGAGAGAAAAAAATTAGGAAAAAAAGAGACTTAATAATAAATTAATAATTTATTCTAAAATGTGTATTTTTCTTCACTAAAAAATTTCACAATTATTTAATTTTCAGATATGTATATTGCACTGCGCGCCAGTTACAAATTTAAATTTCATTAAGATTTTCATGTTTCACAATTATTCTTTTCTTTTTTTCTTTTTTTTTTGGATATTTAACTTGCCCATCATCATCTATTAGAACGGTCATTGTTATCGCAGAACCGAGTTTGTTGACATGGTATAGTATCTACCTCCCTTTCTCATAGCCTTAGGACTGACAGTGAAGGGGCGCATGAGGTGAGCATTATCACCTTTAATAAGATGAACAAGATCTAAAGAGTAACACACAAATTAGGGCTGGCAATGCAAGCAGAAAAGAGCATAAATACACAGGGCAAGTTGCAGTAAAGGTCACAAAGAAATCCAAATATCAAGCATTGGTTTCAATTTCTAATATTATTTCATACAGGATGAGTTTTTTTGCACGCTAGCACATAGTATGGCACTATATGTGGCACTAGTATGGCACTATAGCAGTTAGTTATGGAGATGAAAGTAGGGGCATCATTGTGCTAAAGATCATATCATTGATCCAGCCAATGGTTCGGATCCTTATTCATATAGTAACCTGCGTCGAAAGCACTTGTTAGGCCATAGGACCAAGCTAATTTATCTGAAAAGTAAAAATGACATAAATCATCTTTAAAAGAGACGATTAGCTGCTGACTTCACAAAGTAAGAGTAAGCCAATAATTCAAAAACTGGAAAACATTCAGAAGCATCATCACTTCACTAAATCAATAAAAGTCTGTTTACGTGGATGGAAATATGGAGGGAAAAAAAGAAACATAAAAGATGTAAAACATGATAGAGCTCCATATGTAATTTTGTTAGGAGTCTCATTTTATAGACAGATCCCCTTAGATGAGAAAGAGCCATGGCAATTGATTTGCTAGATTTCAACAAATTGAGAGAATCAGCCAAAAGCTATCACTCTTTTCAAACACATCTACCAGTACTGGACCATGATGCATCATCATCCTCATCAAATCATATTTATGTAAACTATTTGGGGTGGACCAGCTAGAGAAATGATCCAGACTTCCTATTATTTAGCTGCTACTCTCTACAATACACAGCAACAAAGCAAGAAGTTGAGTCACAACTCACAAGTCGTTGAATATTGTTTATTTAATTTTGATGAGATGGATATCGTTTTGATTGAATTAATAATATTTCCATGTCATCATTTGACACTCAATGGAGAGAAAACACAACAATGTGACAGATTTGAATATTTGATATAACTTATGATAGTTTATGATAGATATGTTAAACCTGACATGATATGATACATTTGTTAGAAACTGAATAGCATATGATATTCTAGTAAATGCCTGGTCGTGGTGCAACAGTGAAAAGCATTTTCGCATTGTTGTAGGCCAAAAAAATGTGGACAAAGATGTGATACAGTCAGAAATGAAATTCAATGGAGTGGAAAGATTTAAGTTTGGCCCATCTCAGTGATGGATTACCAGCACAAGAAATCTAGGCCCATCAAGGAGCATGAAATGCAGAAGTTAAGCTCTACTTTGAGTCTTTGAGTACTAGATGACATACAATAGCATGGGTTGCATTTGGAAGAGATTTCTATCCAAAGCAGAGTCGTGGCAAGGAAATTAAGATCCAGTAACAAGTAAAAAATAATCACTACTTCTTGCACAATTAAGTTTACAAGTTTTTGCATATGCATAGAGAAAAGCTGCCAAGTTTTTGCAAGCCTAGGTAGACATGCGTCAGGAGATCTTGGATGTTGGTGGCAAAACTAAGAAAGGTAAACAAAAGGCGTTAGCTTGTTTCGAAGTTTGAAAAGAAGGTGCCTGTTTATTAACTTAGAAACTCCGGAGGAGCTTTACACCATAAAAAAATGGAAGCCTGGAGAAGATCACAAAAACTAAACCTGGTTTATTATTAACTTAGTTAGAAACTCCTAAGCTTGGAGAAGATCATAAAAACTAAACCTCAAATGTCATGTTAGTCTAAGAATGTGAATTAACAAAGGGCTTGCCTAACTAGTTTCTTTATTCAAGTAGAAAAATTCATCACTTCAGAGTTTTCCCCTTCCTATTATAATTTCATGGCGTACTTCATGAAGTGCATAACATCCATGGCAAACAGGAAGTTTGAGATAAAGATAATAAAGACATTAGATAATAGTAACACCAAATAGAATACTAAATTAAAACTTATAGAATTTTTCAATCTATTAATTTTTAATAATGTCTACCTCTAGTCCCTAAGCAACCCTAAATCTGGAATTATCCGCTATACAAAACAAAGTACTAATAGTACAGACCATGAGTCAATCTGTGTAAAGAATCACATGTATTTCTTTCATTCTGATGATCAAATCATAGTCTCGATACCACAGTGAGACAAACAGGTAAGAATCACTAGCAATCCTAAAACAACAAAAAAACACGAAGAGGGCACCTTTACCGTACCTTAGTTGTAGTAGAGCTCGAGACCCATGCCGTCGTGGATCTCGTAGTCCTTGAGGGTGATGTGGTCCTTGTAGATGTTGTACCACTTCTGGATGCGGATCTTGTCAGCTCGGGTGCCGGTCTGCGCCGCCACCAGCTTCTTGAGGTCGCCGATGGTGTCATCTTCGTTGCATTTCACCCGGACCTTCTTCCCCAGCCGATCGTTGAGAACTACCTCGATCATCTTCGCCTTCTCTTCTGGTTGCCTTCCCCTGCCGCTGTTAGGGTTCCTCTCTTTGCTTGCCAAAGACGCTGCGGATTCTAAGATACGCGTACGAGTTACGACGGCTCTTTCACTTCTTAATAAATGACGACATTATTCTCTCCGGTCCAAAATGATTAAAACATTAAATTTTTTTTTCTCCACCAAAATTTCACAATTATTCATTTTTCAGATATTTAACTTGCACTGCGCCCCGAGTTAAAAAATTTAAATTTCATTAAAAAAAAATAATGTTAGGCAAACTATTGTATCAAATTGTAAAAAAAAATTACTCGTACCAGGTGAGCCGTCCATCCTATGTGAAGGTAGACATCAACCGACTCAGGACTAAGGGTGGAAGGAGCTATGTTTCCTAGAGCATACGATAATGGTAGGCAAACTAGATACGTATAAAATGTACGATAAAAATTAAAGTTTCATAATAATATGTATAAAAATTATCAATATTAGTTAGATTTGCTAAGTTTTTGGTCCAAAGTTAAGGTTTTAAATCTAAACATAATAATATTAAGAAATTTTTAATTTCTCATTCTTAAATATATAATTTGTAGAATCGAAAAGTGCTAGAGAGAGGTAAATAGTGTTCGTGGCTTTTTTACTTTTTTAAATCGAAAAATAGTCGATTTAAAATTATTTGAGATAGACGTAATGGAATAAAGAAAGAAAAGGAAAACAATTGACACAGTTGGTTTTATTTAGTTCGGAGTTTGTGGTGACTCCTACTCTAAAGTTCACATTTTTGAGTGTTTACTTTGGATAATCCATTAGCAGTTCAAAGAATTACAAATACACAAGTCAATTACAGAAAGTGAATTGAATACAGAAGTGAAATAAACCAGTGACTTAGGATTTGGAAAATCTTGCTTTCAATCGTCAGAATCACGTCGCAGAGTCGTCTAAACACTGTACATTAGTAAAAGTTAGAATTTAGATACAAATGTTGCTAAACTTTTAACAAAAAACAAGCTGGACACCATCCGACCACTCCAGTTCACAAAATACAAATGTTTCTTGTTCCTCCTCACTCCAGTTCACAAAATAAATAGCATAGTGCAGATATATACAACACCATATATCAAAAACAGCAGAGTGCATATATACAACAGCAGACTGGTGCACAGATCACTACAACGTTATGGCCAGCAGAGTGCAGAGTGCAGAGTTCATTCTTCACCTTCTCTCTAGTGCATCCGTTGAGTTTCTGCAAATAGAATCAGATACAATTTTTACAGGCAAAATAAGAAAATTGTGTATGTTCTTTCCCTCGAGGAAACAACATAAGGGAATCACTATATTATTTATGTTCTACCCACTTTCTATCTCCTTTGACATTTTATTCTTCCACACTTTTTAACCCTCCACAAAGACAGTATAAATATAGCTTGTTAGATGATAAAATAAAACGTAAGATGACAGGAACGTGTTCAAAGATGACTAATATATTCTAATATTAAAACATTGAAATTGTGAAAAAGCAACGGAATGAAAGGTCCAGCAAAATATATATGTATATATATATATATATTTCAACGTAATTGGAATTGATTTGAAAATCTTAATATAGCCTTCAATATAATGTTCAACGGCAAGATACAATACATGTAGGAAAAAACAGTAATTCACAATTATTTTATTAAGTTTGAAATCGTAAAGAAGTGCTTCTAATGTGCTCAAGCCACAAGCCATGATGAGACACAACTGTTAGAGAAAACTCTTCACAAAAACTTGAAGGCAGAGTTCATAAGTAGGGAACCAAAATTATATACTTTTCAGAGAAACTTGCCCTCAGTCTAGGTGTGGAAAATCATAAGCTTACAACTAAAAAAGCCAAGAAATGATCTGAAGGAAAAGTATAGACGCAACAGGATTCTCAATTCAAATCCCAAAAATTACAAGTTCAAAGAGCCAAATCAGAGAGTTTTATAAGTCCAAGCACAATTGATAAACATAGAATCAAGTGCAGAGTAGAAATGTATAATTAGTTCCAAGCATGTTGAATTATGCTAAAAGATAGAGTGTTTACATTCAACAGTGTGCGGTGGTTATGTTCTATGCAGCCGATAAGAGAGCAGATGATGCAGTTGTAGCTAGTTAGTTCTAAGCATCTAATCCTTGTTTTTTTTTCAAGTAAATTTCCTTTGTTGATCTTCTACTTATTATCGATGCAAGTTTAAGTAATAAGGGCCAACGATAAAATGTCAACATGGCTATATAAACATGGAAAAGGCAAATACAAACTTACCTATCTTTTCCAGACTTCTTGAATATACTGAAAGGCGTTCTGGTCTAGGAGGGAGCTTTTGAAAGTTTGGTTGGTCAGGATTGAATCTAAGGCAGTTCCTTAATGGACTTCTCCATGAAGGAACAGGATCCTCTTCTGGTTCACACAAAGTTAACAGCTTCCTCTCTGCATTTTGCTGTCGGCATAAATCATCTTCTGGTTTGACCCATATAGCAGTCTGGACTTGTTGAGCAATGAGTTTCCAGCACATTGCAGAAGTCAGATTTGACAGCTTCTTCCAAATCATTGGAAAATCTTTGTCTTTCCTATATGCAGGTGGAGCAGAATAGACAAAATAACCATTTGGGCGTAATAAACGATCAACCTCTTTGAGCAGTATGCCATCTGAAACATCCAGATACCAATCTATCAGATCGACTATACATTCAGTATTTCTATTTATAACCTAGCAAAATAAACTATGAAACTCAACAGAAGCTTTAGATAAGAAAAAACTATCATCTATCAAATTACCAAATCATATTGATCTTCTGAAATGGCAAATGAAAAACTAAAGCAAGCAACCTCCTGAATTATTTATGTACTGCTGCTTAATCCCACCATTTTAAGCAAACCAAAGCAGATTGTAGGCTTCTGGTTTCTTAGAAAATATGGCCAATTTATATGAAGACACAGCTCTATGTTTGTTATCACAAGTTCTCAACTTAACAAATACTACTAAGACATTATTATCTAATTCTCTAAACATTAGCACTGTATAAAATGAGAATGTGCAAAGATATATCAGACTGAGCTAGACTATCTCGTTTAAATCATGATTCGGTATATTACCCTGGTATCAAACAAGAAATACTCTAGACATGTGAAATGATCAATGTGATAGATCAATCATTTACCTCAATTAATTATTGAATCAGGTAAAGCATGAAACTTAGAACTCAGTTACATGAGACCATTAGGTCCTTAATTGACATACATCCACATTTCCAATTCTTCTGTGACCCATCCTTTAAATATACACTATGCCCATACACATACAAACATATGTGTGCATTGAAACTATACCAAAATAATGGAATTTATATTTTTCTACTTATTCTATTGCAACAGACACAAATGAAAGGGTAAAAACAATATAAAATGATTATAACAAGAAATGATGATGTAGGGATTTGAAAGTTACGAAATTTATTCACAAATGAATGCTGCAGTTCAAATCCTCTTTGGGAACAAAATACAACTACTTTCCCCAGTAGGGTCATGGCCTGAAAATTTATTATTTTTACCGTACGGTAAGCTTAGTTATCACCTCTTAAAACTTTCCACTAATGAGTATTATGGTTTCTAGTGTTCTAGACATTTAGAGTATCCTTCAATCAGTAACTTCCTATCTGCCTTGGCGAAAACCTCATAAATAAAATTGTTACATAGGATTCTTACTCCAAACACAAGCCACAAAAATGTTGGCATTTCACTAGACAAAATGAGAAACACAGAGTGCAGATGCTTGCAAATTATAGGAATAAAAAATTGAAAGATGATTCTGCAGATTGAAGGAACTTTCAATGTTTGAAGTGACCTTTTGAACATGAATGACATATATTCAAACTTCAAAAACAAATTGAGTCTTTGAGCTAACTTTATTAAAAATAATTATATATCAGTTTTATCAAGCAAGATCAGGCATAGTGAATTAAGAGGCAAGAAACCACTTAATATGAGGGACAAGGAAGGTAATGTGCTTGGCATAATTCAAAATATCACGAAAGAAGAGTAACAAAATTAATAGAAAAATACCAGGAACTTAAAAAACTATCTATATCAAGGGGGAAAGGAATTTTTACTGGTAGGTAAAATGATACTTCTTTTATTAACAATCATTTACTTAAGTGCATTATATACCAAAATATAAGGATTAACAGCACACCGTGTTTTATTATTGATGACGTGATAAAAAAAGACGTTGACAAAGGCTCTTCTCAAGATGAGTATGAGAAAACAGTACCATCTTCATGCCAATCAACACGGCATCTTGAACAATGAACCATCTCAAATGAGCTGCTAGGAAATGGTAATTGTTTTGTAGCCAACACTGCTATCATCGCCCCAATTCCTCTCTCTAGAGCAAACTGAATCTGATTCTCGTGCCCATCTTTTGGAGCAAACGACATAGTGTGAATGTCTAAGGGAAGCAGATAAGCTGAGAAGCTGGCAACCCCACAATCGACATCCAAGACTTGAACAACTCCTGCTGTACGTAGATCACCCGTTTCATTAGTTGTCATGTTTCCCAGCCTACATACTCAACAATTGGAGATGTGAAGATCTGGATTGCAAAAACAGAATAAATCCCGACTATTGGAAGATATTTTTTCCCCAAAAAATTATACGAATAGAGTTCAAACCAAGAAATTACCTCTGAATATACTCGGCCGCCCCGTGCTTGAAGTGGGTACCTCCTCCGGGAAACCACCACAGTTTCCCCTTGGCATGCACCCAATTCTGTCCCCCTTTTACCTCTGCGAGGCGCGAATGATTCACGTTGCTACGCCACACATAGTCACTGCTGGTAGGCCACCTTATGGGTATCTTGTAGTCAGCCGGCGGGGGCACCAAGCAAAACAATCTGCTCTCCGCTGGTGGGCAATGGCTCTCGAGCTCTTCTTTCTTCGAAATTTTCGAACTTCGGATCAAACTTAGCGTGTAATTTGCATCGTGACAAGGAATGTGCTCATTGTACTCAATAGGGCAGACATTGACGCCTGTCGGTGGGATCGAAATCGACTTGGTTCTGTACGTGAGAACGACTCGGTTCGGGAACCCCGTTCCGTCTGCAAAAATAATCTCCGGTTATGCGGCCGGATCTAGAAGATTTCCACAGAAAGATGAGGAGAAAGAAAAGGCACCTCGTGAAGGAGGAGCGGAGGAAGAATGACCGGAAGGGAGAGTGCTGGAGCGGAGGACGGCAGCGGAGGATGAGGAGGTGGTGGAGAAGAGGGTGCCGGCGTAGAAGGAAGCGACCATGAGGAGGAGCGCAATCAAGATCAACTGACCAGATTTGGAATCGAACGCCACCGACAGATTTCCCATCCCGCCCGCTCTGCTGCCGATGTCGCTGCTGCTTTAGTCACGCTGCTCGATCGATGTGCTGAATAAAACTCCTCGTCGGCGAGGGGCGAGAAGGAGACCGATCTCCAGGTGTTTCAGTGTTGAGACACAAGAACATAGTTTTAGTTTTGTGGGAAATTTTACAGCATATTCAGTGTCTTTTTTATATTTTTATTTTATCCTGCACGATATTGGACTGAATGTTCTATTTAGAAAAATAAATAAATGTTCATTTTTTTAAAGAAATTATTAAATAAGTTTCTCATCGCATTAAAAGCAAATTCGATCTGCGGTCCCCACCTTAAGGGGATATAACCATCGAGATAAATAGAAACCTAAAAGATCAAATATAATAATATATAGACAAGTAAATTATTTATGAGTCCGAAATTATTCTTTTAAGACTAAGATTCATCATTTAATTTAACGAGATATATAAAATAACCGACTTATACGTTTTATACTAAATGAAATGTTATAATATTTTTTTTATATATATTTACATATCCACCTAGTTTATTAATTTTTTTCAAAAATGATATAACATAAAATTTGCACATTTCTTTTCGCTACTATAGCAAAGTGATTAAGGAAGATAAATTAT
>JBBPFP010324876.1:0-17205 GCA_037974795.1 Kaempferia galanga | reverse complement strand
AGGAAGGCAATAGTCGTCACGCTAACTGACTGCGCAAGCCGGACGCCCAGCCTCCTGCCATTTTTGTTCGTGATGGCTGACATGTCATCTGCCACACGCCGCTACGCTGATATCCACGTCATCTGCCACCGACCGCTGTGGGCCATGCTTACCTTACCAGATCAAACGAGTTGAACACATATATGTTTAAACTTGTCTGTTTAGTTTAATGAGTTGTTCAAGCTCACCTATTTAATTGATCATGTATATATTAAACAAACATACATAAGCTCTTACTAAATCGTATACTAAATTTATTCACGAATATTGGATTCATTTATCGTCTATTTATAATATAATTATTAATTAACGATTGATCCATGAATTGTATAATTAATCTAGCAAAAATACATTATATGAATTGTATAATTAATCTAGCAAAAATACATTATTATTATTTTTTTAAAGGACGCCTTTATTTTAAAACATATAAAAAATCAGCCAATCATTTATTTTTTTATCTCGACATTATTCTTATTCTCGAAGTAATTTTAATCAAAAATATTATGACTTAAAATAAAATCATTCACATTTCAGCATAATATTATTATATCAAAATTTCAACTTATTAAAATTGATTTGGAGGACCAAATCACAACGGTTGCACCGGACCCAATTTGGACATGACATTAAAATGGTAAAAAAGGCAAATAAAATTAAAACTTTACCTACATGTTTTAAAAATATAAGCTATAATGTATTTATAATTTTCCAAAAAATTATGGCGATTGAAAACAAGGAAAATTTAAGGGAAAACGTTGTGAATAAGTTGGGATTTTTTTATAAAAAGTATCGGTAAAAAGATGAATAAAAAAGAGTTATTTAAACGTCAATTATGGATACTCCATTGCCTGAATGGGTAGGTATGCGCCAATCATGGAGATCATTAAACAGCATGGCCCACGTGTTGAATTGTTGGCATCACATGCCACACGCGGCCCCACAAAATCACCATTTCATCCCACTTCAATTTTTTAACACATTAAATAACAATAAATATTATAATTTAATAAAATTTAGCTACCTCTTTAATTTTTTTTATCTTTTATTAAAAAATAATAAAAATATCTGTCTCCAACCAAACAAGATCTAAATTTTATATATTTCTCTTTTAAGGCATTAAACTCATAATTGCTGGAATTTTATTTTGTTTTTTAAATTTTATTACTTTCTTTCTTGGCAGAGAATGCTACTATTTTATTCATGCCTCTGTTACGGGCAATTATGCATAAATTTATAATATTACTAGTATTAATTAGAATTGAAGTATCTTGCATAGTTATGAATCATAACTATTATAATAACATTAAAAATATTTTCAGAAATAAAAATAGACTGAGATAGAATTGAGTGTTATTTTGATAATAAATAGAAAAGATCTTTTAATTTATATCTTTTAATATTTGAAAAGCGGGGGAGATAATTGTGTAATTTATACCTTTTAATATAAATATTTAAGTTTTTCATCACGCATCTAGCTCGATTGTGATTTTATGGCTAATCATAGCCGGGGCAAAATTACGGCTAGACTATCACTCGACCAATTTGGGCATGATTTCGTAACCGCGTTTGTTGAAAAAATGAGGAAAAAACTGATAAATTGTAAAAGTATAAAAGGGTGCTTTAGACATTTGAAAAACTTAAAGAGGGATGCAGTAAATATTCCCCTACGGTAGAAATATTGGCAATTTAGAATTTTGAATTGAGAACGCGTTAAGGATCGCGTGTTCAGGTGGACTCGAAGAGGGAGGAATTAAGTGAACGAGGAGGCGGTGAACGCGGTCGCGCAGCTACAGGGCGGCGAGACGCGAAGGGCTTAGGGCGTCGATCAGGGATTCCGTTATAGTCGTCGTCTCTTCTTCGCTCTTCCCTTCGAAGCGATCTGTTGACATCGGACAGGGTCGAGCAAGATCTGTCTCGCTTCTAAGTGTGTCGTCGAGGGGAGCACGGGCAGGGTCAGGAAGTGGAGTTTGAGGGAACTTTGGGTTTCATCCTGAAATTGTAAACTTCCTGCATATTTGATACTTGCTAGTGCACCTCGAAGCTTGTAGGAAGAAGCATCAGGGAGTACCTCTTGGCATTGGTGCCGTCGCAGCGACAATGGTGAGGAATCTAATCATCTCGTGGCGGTTAGCTCTAGTTCGATTTCTTTTGGTTTTTCTGTGAGGAATGTTTTTCGTACCAGAAGAAGCGTCTATCAAACTAGATTTGATCCAACAGATTTTAACGAAATAATTTTTTTAGCCAAACTTTAAGTTGCTCTTAATCTATAATCAACCAAAAATAGTGTATACGCAAATATGCTGAAATTGTTTTTTTTAAGTAACATAAAAAATGGTTTTAATTCTACCGATCAGTTCCTGTCGTTCTAGCTTTGTTGGGTCATTTATGTGCGTGCATTGAACTAAAGCCGTTTGTTCTAGTTGTTGATAAATTTCCCTTACAGGCGAGAAAATTCAGTGTAGCAGTAGGTTCACAAGTCTGGGTTGAGGATCCTGATGTCGCTTGGATAGATGGAGAAGTCTTGGAGGTCAAGGGCAGTGAGATTAAGATCAGCTGTAGCACTGGGAGAACGGTGAGCACTTCATTCACTGTTAAACTGCATTTTGTTTTTGGCATGTATGCCATGGAAGTTAGTAAGTGCAAGTCTTTGTAAGCTATTCTGGTGTTTGATTTGTTTCTCATAGTCTCATATGGAAGATGCTTCTGAAGCTTAAATGGTTGGATGGCATCTTTTGTGTGTTCGGTGATTTGGAGATCTTCCTAGTATCTACCATGTGATAGTGAACCCATTGTATTTAATTCCATGAGTTAATATATGTGTCTTTCTTTAATATGACCACTTGTTGTAATGCAGGTGACTGTTAAGATCTCTGATGTCCACCCTAAGGATCCTGAAGCTTCACCTAGTGGAGTAGATGACATGACCAAACTTGCTTATTTGCACGAACCAGGCGTGCTACAAAACTTGAGAGCTAGATACGACATTAATGAAATTTATGTAAGTAAATGTCAATGAAACTGAGATCCTAGTTCCTTAGCAATATCCTATATGGCGTAAACTGCTGGTTTCCTTATCCATAATTTATGAATATCTAATTCTTTTACTATAGCAAAATCTCCTTCACATTATTTTCAAAGGTGTTCCATATTGTAGGATTATATTCTTTGTGGATCTCAGATTGCACAAACAGCTGATTGATGAAGTTATGTGAACAGACTTACACGGGAAATATTTTGATTGCTGTCAACCCCTTCCGGCGTTTGCCTCATCTATATGATCGATATATGATGGAACAATATAAAGGCGCAGCTTTTGGCGAATTAAGTCCCCATCCTTTTGCTGTTGCCGATACTGCCTATCAGTAATTTCTTTTCTTTATGCTTAGTCCTGTATTCACAAATTTCACTATCTTCAATGTGCAATGTGTATTACAGATTGATGAGAAATGAGGGAATAAGTCAATCAATTTTAGTAAGTGGGGAAAGTGGAGCAGGTAAAACAGAAAGCACAAAGATGA
Organism: Kaempferia galanga; assembly: GCA_037974795.1. Taxonomy (NCBI): domain Eukaryota; kingdom Viridiplantae; phylum Streptophyta; class Magnoliopsida; order Zingiberales; family Zingiberaceae; genus Kaempferia; species Kaempferia galanga. Next base: position 13,645 of record JBBPFP010324876.1, on the reverse strand, counting down.
TCATGCGTTATCTCGCCTTCATGGGTGGTAGAGCTGCATCAGGTGGGCGAACTGTTGAGCAACAAGTGCTGCAGGTGAAACATCTTCCTATCTTTAAGTTAAAGTTTTAATCAGTACCTTGTTCTGTTTTCTGTCACTCTTGGATCTGTACACAAGTTTTCTTTTTCCAAATCATCCTGATTCGTCTTCCTCGGACCTCATTCTTTTTTTATGTAGTCTAATCCTGTTCTTGAAGCCTTTGGAAATGCAAAGACAGTAAGAAACAACAACTCAAGGTACACTAGTTTTGATGTCTATACTGTCCTTTTCCAACTAAAATATTATCCCATGCATTCTCTAATTCTTTGGCTACTGTTTTATATCTTCAGCCGTTTTGGCAAGTTTGTCGAGATTCAGTTTGATGAGAGGGGAAGGATTTCCGGAGCTGCCATCAGAACTTACCTTCTTGAAAGATCTCGCGTTTGTCAGATATCTGATCCCGAAAGGAATTATCACTGCTTTTACATGCTCTGTGCAGCCCCACCAGAAGTATGGAGTCTTTCATGTTGTTTGGCTGTTTACACTTTACACTTTGTACCATTTTCAAACCCCAGTAGTCTAAGGATTTATTGTTTTCCATTTTTGGAATCCCTAGTAAAAAAGCATGTCTAGAGCTTCACTGCATAAAGAATAGGTAAAGACTGTTCTTCATTGCATCATGATGCAATACCATAGTTTTGTATGTAGCATGTGGATTGAGCCTAGGGCCGATCCACTGATAGATAAAATTTGCTTGAACATGCTTGACCTAAATTGAATATCTTAGTGCCAGAGCAAAACTAAAAAACATACCTTTAGTAAGTAGATCCATCAACCTCGATGATATACTAAGTTGAGATTCAGCCTTGAAAATTGGAGGCAATAGAAAGGAATCAGCAGAGAAGAAATATTACCGAGTACTTATGCAAGAAATAGGATCACATACATCTTAATGATACATCATAAAAGACACGTAATATTGAATGGCATACAGAATGATCAGATCAGATTACCACATGCCTCTTTGCCTAACCTCCAATCTAGTTATTACTACAAGTGTCCAACCATAAAGTACTAATCATCTAACTATTAACATTCATATATCGGCTGCATTGTAGGAAAAAAAAACCCATATAAATGACTATGTAGACCTTAGTCAATGAGTGGAAGTGTGGATCCTTAGATATGCACCTTGCATTTTCACAAATATTTGATTGAGAGTGGTAGTGCGATACCATGTCTGCTCCAACACAACTACATATTATTTGTAAAAATTAATTGGCTAACCACTTATCCTAAAAAGCTCGAGCTATTAGGAAATCAACCAATGTTTATACTGTTAATAATTCCTTCATGCATGGGTGACCTACTTGACTTGATTGGCTCAAACCTAATGCACGAATTAATTTAGATATTTTTTTGGATACACTTTGTATTTGAATCCTTGACCTCCTACTCAGATACAATGTTAAAGTTGATTGGTTATGAACTTATTCCAAAAGCTTGAGCTATTAGGAGATCGGCCAATTTATATGCTCTTAACACTATTGATGCAACATGATGTGGCCAACACTTCATGCTTATCCACATGTGATTGAGGGTGAGGTAAAGATAATTGGTAAACACAGCTTATGTTTCAGATGTCAGTGGATTACAATTTAGTTTTAATGTGTTAAATCATATGTGCAGTTCACGTGAACATTGGTTACGATACCATTTTCCAGATGGTCTGTCTCATCATTATGTTACCCATCATCTTATCTAAAAGTAATAGGGTAACACTAGCAGTTTGCTCTTCCAGTTCTAAATTTTTAAAAATTCCATTGTTCAGGATCTTAAGAGATACAAGCTAGAAAATCCCAGGACCTTTCATTATCTCAACCAATCCAACTGCTATCAGCTTGATGGGGTAGATGATTCCAAGGAGTATGAGGAAACTAAAAAGGCTATGGACATCATTGGCATCAGTTTTGATGAACAGGTTTGTTTTCCTACTCACATGTGTGCGTGTGTGTGAGAGAGAGAGAGAGAGACCTGTAACTGATAGTGTTTACCATATATTCTTGTATTTTGGTTTATTCAGGATGCCATTTTCCGAGTCGTAGCTGCTATTCTCCATTTGGGAAATATTGAATTCACAGATGGACAAGAAACAGATTCTTCTCGACCGAAAGATGCAAAATCATGGTTCCATTTGCAAACTGCTGCTGAGCTATTCATGTAAAATCACTGAGCATTTTACTTTTGAATACTGACTCCGTATTGTATGTGCATTTCTGACAGACTAGGTTTGCATCTTCAGGTGTGATGAAAAGGCTCTTGAAGATTCATTATGTAAGCGTGTTATTGTTACTCGTGATGAGAACATAATAAAAACCTTGGATCCGGAGGCTGCAACTTTAAGTAGAGATGCCCTTGCAAAAGTTGTATATTCAAGATTGTTTGATTGGTAAAATGCTTATGTGACATTATGATGGCCTTTTCATATTTGTCTCTCATTTTTTTTATTTGAGTTTTTTAATACTTTTTTGACAAATGGTTATATGAAACTTGAAGTAATTGGTTTGATATGAATCTGTTTTATGCAGGCTTGTAAATAAGATCAACAACTCAATTGGTCAAGATCCTAAATCTAAGTGCTTAATTGGAGTGTTGGATATATATGGCTTTGAAAGTTTTAAGACTAACAGGTACCCAGTTGATGATATTTTTTTATGTTTTACTATATCTTATAGACCGTGTGAAACTCCTGGCTCTTCAAATATTTGCATAGCTGAAAGATTTATTAGCTAGAGCCTTGAACCTTGAATCTTACTGGCTGCAGCATTGGCATATTCTTGTGCATCAGGCTACTCTTTGACTATAACCACACTCCTTTGATGATTCTTAATTGAAAAATGAACTTTTTTTTGTTAGTAATAATCTATCTGTCAGTACATTTCTATTAGTCAACATGGAGAAACTTCTGGGCAGACTAATATATATTCACATTTCACAGTTTTGAGCAGTTCTGTATCAACCTGACGAATGAAAAATTACAGCAACACTTCAATCAGGTTAGGTTAACACCTTACACATGTATTTGAGTACGACAAAAATTCCAACCCATTGTTTGTAGCCTATATCACATTTCTTTTTGTCACAGCATGTTTTTAAGATGGAACAAGAAGAATATACTAAGGAAGAGATCAGTTGGAGTTATATAGAGTTTGTTGATAACAAGGACATCCTAGATCTTATTGAAAAGGTATGTCTTGATTGCTTTTCCATATAAGTGCTATCTACCAAATCCTTTATGATTATTTTTTTTTTCTTCATCCACGTGCCTAGATTATATTACTTAATTTTGGCAGTATCTTTTTTTTTTTCTTTTAGTTGACTTTTGATCTGTGCAAGTGAAGTCTGTTATTTGTTTATGTCTTGTCGGTGGGTGGATCCTGAGTTTCTTGCAAGTTCCAAAATCATCTCAGGATTGAATAAAGCTCCCAGATGTTACTCAGACAAGGGGTCATAATGGAGTCAGCTCTAGAGTTCGAGGCTATAAACCACAAATAAAGAAGTACCTCCTTAAAGTTCGTTAAATATGCCACTTGGACACTATACCATACCTCCAAGGATTTGTTTTGAGTTTTGACTCACCAAATGACAGTAAAATCCTACCAGCTGAGTAGGCTGTTCTAACTATTTAAATTGGTTTTTATGTACTGTTATATGAGGCTCATCCATCACAAAATGACTAATCCATTTGGGAGGCTCATTCCCAAACATACAAGGAACTAATCCCCTTTCAGGACTCAACAATATTTATCTAAACAAAAATAGAAATTGTTCCCACATATATAAGGAACTATCCCCCTTCCAGGACTCAACGATGTTTGACTAAACATAAATAGAACTTGTGTACCTAAGTGAATATTCACTGTAATGACCTAATTGGTACTTGAAGCAGGATCTACATTGTTCTTTGTTTGGAATCTAGCATTGAGACTAAACAGTCATGCCTGCCTTCCTTTCGCATCACTGATGCAACCCACATGCCTGCATCAATCCTCACTGTAATGATTTTGACCTGCCTAAGTAAGTTCTCTACTACATACAAGAACCTTTTCTCCTTTGAAGACTTAACAGTGTTGGACTGAAGAGCCTAGTTTATACTATATTTCATTGGAATTGAGGGTATTCCAAATATGACAACTTACAAAGAACACTGTATGAGATAGTCTTTCTTGATTTTTTTTTTTTTTAAATTTCATTTCTCGTAATTTTCAGAAATGCAAATAAGAATGTAAAATTTTGAGCAAGTTGTGAAGTTTGAAACATGGAGGGACATGTACCCAACCAATGCATCTAACATGTCAGGAAAGTTACCAAATCAATCTGACTTGAATGATTTGTTAATGAACATCATCTATATGGTTTCATTTATAAGTTCTTCTTCTTCTTATTGTTTTTGTTTATTGACTGCCAGAAACCTGGTGGAATAATTGCTCTCCTGGATGAGGCTTGGTATGTTTTCTGGCACATTACACTGGTGTTCTAGGAATTTATTGATTATTCCTTCTTTGTGCAGCATGCTGCCCAGATCAACACATGTAACTTTTGCTCAGAAGCTCTACCAGGCTTTTAAAGATCATAAGCGCTTTAGCAAGCCAAAATTATCCCGTTCTGACTTTACCATTAGCCATTATGCTGGTGAAGTGAGTACCTTTGTCATGTTGTTTTCTATATTTCCACGTATAACTAAAATTTCAACTTAGATAGGACTTTCCTTGTATAGGTCACATATAAGACAGAGTTGTTTTTAGACAAGAACAAGGACTATGTTGTTGCTGAGCATCAGGCTCTCTTGAGTGCTTCTAGATGTTTTTTTGTTTCAAATTTATTTCCACCTGTGTCTGAGGACACATCAAAATCTTCAAAGTTCTCATCCATTGGCTTAAGATTCAAGGTATGATGGCATTCTTCAGATTTTGTGCAGCCTTAAATTTTCATTCTTTATGTTTATTGGCAATAACTATGCAGCAACAACTGCAATCTCTTCTGGAAACTCTTAATGCCACTGAGCCACACTATATTCGCTGTGTTAAACCCAACAATCTTTTGAAACCATCAATATTTGAGAATCATAATGTTCTTCAACAACTCCGCTGCGGGGTAAGATCTCCTATGCACATGCAGTTCAATAGAGATTTTCTCATATTGGTGTTTATTGTTGCACCATTTCTCTGTTTAGGGAGTGATGGAGGCCATTAGAATAAGCTGTGCCGGATATCCGACAAGGCGTGCATTTTCCACATTTGTTGACCGTTTTGGCATTCTTGCACCAGAAGTTTTGGATGGAAGGTATTGTGTACTTGAGCTCAATGTCATCTTGATACATCAAATGCTTGATGTTTGTTTAGTCTCATACATTTATCTTTTTTCGTTGAAGTTATGATGATATCACTGCGGCAAAGAGATTGCTAGAGAGGGCAGATCTCAAAGGTTACCAGGTAACTTTTAATATGGGAATCAACTGCAACCTTTACTCTTTTGTTTTTAAACAACACCTTTTAGATATATGAGAATAACATTCACATATTTCTATATAAATCAAATTTTATCATGTATCTTCCTTAGATTTTATGGCTCATTTCCTAACTGGTTCACAAAATTTTAATAATTTTGAAAGAATGTAGCATACCTTGAAAGTAAACGTCAGGATTAATGAGTGCCTGGTATTGAATTTAAAAGCTAGGATTCTCCATGCTCATTAAGCCCACATGGACACTAATGATGGCTCATTATTACTGTCCATGTGGGCTTAATGAGCATGGAGAATCCTAGCTTTTACTCACCCTACCCTCACACAATCACTAAGAGGTATAGGCTTGGCCCTGACACCATGTTAAAGTTGATTGACGAACCGCTTACCCCAAGCTCAAGCTATTAGAAAAATAAACAATTTATAAAGTAATATTCTTAATACTCTCCTTCATGTATTGACCCATACCCAACTTATAAATCGATGAGTTTTATTATTATTATTATTGTGGCAGTATTTGAACCTTGATCTCTTTTTTTTTTTTTTTTGATAATCTTTAACCTTGACCTATCGGATGCTAAGTTGAATTAGGGTGGAGTTCATCCTATTCCACGATGACTAGCCATTCTAGAAGAAACTCCACACCTGCCATGTGAAGACTAATGAGTGTGGAGTATCCTGGTGTCAACAATAGGCATTCTAGTGCTAATAGCCTGTGTACATCTAAACTCATAAATGATCATACAATTTTCCCTTGATATTCTTGTATCATGCTTTTATACACCTTGAGGTCTAAGTCTCAAGTTAGCCTAGGGAAATAAGAACACATGTTGGGGTATGTGGATACCATATAAATTCATGTTTTCAACAGTGAGACATGGCTTCGAATATGTTACAATACTTTTCTTATGCATTTGAGATTGCTTTGTTATTTAGCAAATCCTGTCTGCTCTTGTATATCTTAAATGCTAACCTTGTTTATGGGAAGCTGTCGTGCTCTCATAGCTAGTAAGAGATAAAAGGTATGTTGTAAAAAGCATTTGATGTTCGAAATACTATAAACTGGGCCATTCTGCCAGTAGAGATTTGAGAAAATAAGCTTATTGTTAGGATATTTAAGTAGGTGGGTGCCAAAACGAATGTTTTAGCTATTTCTCCAATAAGGATATTTTACATTCAGGCTGGACTGATATGGTATCATTACCAGACCTGTTTGGAACTTGAAGTCGAAGGATTGTATGTTTAGATCATCTTATGTAATGCTCTTGACAAATGAAGCCTGCTATGAACCGATTATTGAAATTAGCCTTGGTTGAATTGGTAGCATATTGATATTGGTGCGTTCTTTTGAGATTATTCTGCTTTTCTGTTGGCATTTCGTAGCCAAGGTTGAGACAGGTTTGTGCCGACCATGGTGCATACCGTTCTCATTCTACTTATTGTGAGAAGTTATTTCAGTAGTATAAAATCTGAAGATTCTTTTATAGTGTATATAATTCAGGAAAACTTAATAAGAGAGATTGGGAAATTTTTTGTTATTTGATAGTTTATAAAAATAAACTGATTTGATGACCTTCCATGCATATTGATATACATTCAACCTCCTTATTTTTAGATTTAATGTTAGACTAAAAATAGATAGTCATCAAAGTTAGCAACTAAAATACTCATTTATATGATTAAGAAAAAAGCTATGCTTGTTGCATTGCGTAGCGTTTGTCTTACTTCTTGAGTATAAAATATTTAGATTGGAAAGACAAAGGTTTTTCTTCGAGCTGGTCAAATGGCTGAACTTGATGCCCATAGGAAGGAAGTTCTGGGAAGATCTGCTAGCACAATCCAAAGAAAAGTTCGGTCATACCTTGTCCGCAGGACTTTCATTGTTCTTAAGAAATCAGCCATACAGATTCAAACCGCATGCAGAGGTATCTACTAAAAATAGTTTATCCTACTAAAAACAAGAATTTCTGATAAATGAATCTTCCCTCTCAATCTGAAATAAGACACTTTCTTCGCTTTTGCTTTTGAAGGACAATTGGCAAGGCAAATTTATGAGAGCATGCGTAGACAAGCTGCTGCAATTCGAATTCAGACATTTTTCCGCATGCATCTTGGTAGGATTGTGTACAGAGAGTTATTGTCTTCGGCTATTACCATCCAGGCTGGTTTACGGGGAATGTCTGCTCGCGAGGAATTTCATTTTAGGAGGCAGACAAAAGCTGCAATTATTATTCAGGCAAGTTATGGGTTTTTCAGACCATGTTTTCAGATATGTACACATCACAAATCTAGTTTGCCTACACTGACTAGAGATAACTACTCGATCAAATTATCATTATGTTCTCTGACATCTAAACCTGCAACTTTTCCTAGTGATATCAAATCCCTAGTTTGGTAGATGGCTGTTAATATTGTTACCTTGTTCTCATGGCACTTTTTTTTTTATCTTGACATAAATATACTCAAGACCATCTACTTGTGGCTACTGTTACTTCCAGAGTCGTTGCCGTCAATACTTCGCTTCTTTGAATTATTCAATGACAAAGAAAGCTGCAATCACTACTCAATGTGCTTGGAGAGGAAGGGTTGCAAGAAAAGATCTGCGAATGCTTAAACTGGTAATTTTTCTTGAGTTGTTTTGTCAATTTCCTTTGCAGAATAATGTCACGAGTTCATACATGGGTTTAACACCTTGCTTAGTGCATTAAAAGCGAATGTTTGGTGTGCATGATTGAATATTGCAAGTGTAGAAGATATGTGGAACCTAGATTATTTGGTTTTAGTGTTTGTAGTATTTGTTGATGGCATTTACCATTTCTGAAATGATAGTATTTTGATTTGGCAGACCCACATATTCGTATGTTATTGCAGTAACAGAGTTGAAGTATATCATGCATGGCAATATAAAATATTCTTGGTTTATGTGGCGTGTGCACTTGCATACTGAATGTTGCTTTAATATCTGTTTTCTCCCTTTCAGGCGGCTAGAGAAACTGGTGCTCTTCAAGCTGCAAAGAATAAGTTGGAAAAACAAGTTGAGGAACTTACATGGCGTCTGCAGTTGGAAAAACGCATGAGGGTAAAACTCATTATTGTTTTGGTTTACTTTGGATAAAGGAAAAGAAAGACAAGCACACACATTTTGTAGGTAAATCAATGGTGATGGTTGGATTCAGTTAGTATGGCATGCAACTAGAATTACAACAACAAGAACCAAGCCTTATCCCACTAGGTAGTGCGTGCAACTAGAATTAATATTTTAAAAATCACACCTAATGTAAAGTCCCCTTTCTCTATCCAAAATACATACCAAGATAGTCCTCTACAAATTCTGAATCATGTTCTTACTCAATCCTTGAGATGCAAATTATGTAGGTTAAATTCACATTCTCAGTATTTTTTTTACTGAATATTTCTATTATATACTTCATTGTATACACTTCATTTTTTTGATTAAACATGGCAGAGCCAAGTTAAAAATAGTCAAATATTTACATTTCAATATGTAGGAGATGCGATGCCTATATTCCAACTTTCAATTCCACTCAGTAAAGAAGAGAAAGGAGAGAAGCAAAACCATACAAAATTTCTTCTTCTACTGTCTGACAAATTCTGTTATCTGATCCTGAATCATATTCTTACCATGGATATTGTCGAAACATGCACTTTTCTTTCCTTGTGTTACTATGGCTATCCTTTTATAGGCTGACCTCGAGGAAAATAAAACACAAGAGAATGCCAAACTGCAAGCTGCTTTGTTAGAAGTGCAACAACAATGCAAGGAGGCTAAGTCTTTGCTGGCTAAGGAGCGTGAGGCTGCCAAAAAGGCTGCTGAGCTAGTTCCTATTATTAAAGAGGTTCCTGTTGTTGATACAATGCTAACGGATAAGCTTAGAGATGAAAATGAGAAGCTCAAGGTGGGTGTGAAATAAATAGTATTTTTTGCTACTCCACTATCACGAATTGAGCAATTTGAACCAGTATCTCGATCTTTAGTGAAGTACATTGTTATTTGCAACTGTCTGAAAATGTCATTATGTTGTTTGTTGGCAATCTTTCTTTACAATTTGCTTCTTTTCCTTCTCTCTTTTTTCATCATCAGGACATTTACACGGGCATTTTTCACAATTTTGTAGGCTTTGGTGAGCTCACTGGAAACGAAGATTGATGAAACTGAGAAGAAGTTTGAAGAAACGAGTAAAATTAGTGAAGAAATGTTGAAGAAGGCCATGGATTCTGAGGCTAAAATAATTCAGTTGAATAATTCAGTATTGAGGTTCCTATGATTTTCCTTTTCCATGTTCCCTCTTGTATCATTCATTAGTTTGAGGAACCACATTATTATTTTTTTGATTTGTTATGCCTCATGTCCCTGTTTTGTTTCTCAATTCAATTAAAATGATTTCAATATGTTCACAGGCTTAAAGAGCAACTGTCTAACATGGAATCTGAGAATCAGATTCTGCGACAGCAGACCTTATTGCATTCCCCCGTTAAACGCATGTCAGAGCATTTATCAAATCCAAATACTCCTTCCAAACATGTATATACATTCTACATAACAAGACACCGTTTTTCACATACTTATTTTTTTATCATTCTTATACTTTTGTTGTCTTTGATGATAGAATTTAGAGAATGGCGATCATCATATTGAAGAGCCAAAGGTTTAATTTTCTTTGTCATCTATTTCTTTAATGACAGTGACACCATCTGTATTCAGAGAAGAATATAAGCATTTATGTTTACCTCCATTTAAGTCTGTTCTATCTATAGGAACCTCAGAGTGCCCCACCAACATTTAAGAACTATGAGAATGCTGAAGCTAAGTTGAGCAAATTGTATGCTGAGAAACAACTTGTAAGTTTTTATGTGACTCGTAAAAAATAGTTATCTGTTATCATTGCATTTATCACTTTCTTCAATGGACTCTCTCTTTTCAGGAGAGTTTTGATGCCCTAGTCAGTTGTGTCAGAAGAAATATTGGATTTAGCCAGGGAAAACCAGTTGCTGCATTAACCATATACAAATGCCTTCTTCACTGGAAATCCTTTGAAGCTGAGAGGACTAGTATTTTTGATCGTCTCATCCAGACGATTGGCTCTGCAATTGAAGTAATTTGCCAGTTTAAATAGCCATTTTTTTGTATGCATTTCAAATATGATACAAGTTCTGGAAAACTGCTCCATTTGGATTGTTATAATATACAGAGTAATGTTATTCTACTTGCGAAACAGATGCATTCTATCAAGTCATTTCTTTTTTTAACAAGCACCATACCTGATTGGTAGTCTTGTTAGAATTTATTACAATAACAACCACCAAGTCTTATCCCACTAGGTGGGGTCGACTATATGGAATTATAGATCCTTTTATGCCATTGGGCTCTATCCCCTACTATATCATCATCTATACTTAAATAAATTTTATTCTATCATATTATTGCTAACTAAGTTTTTTTTTTGGCCTTTTGTTTGATGTTTGTGTTTCTCATAGTTTCACTTCGCCTAACTGGATTATTTATTGGTTATTTAAGTGCATACCCGTACCATCTTAAATGTGTCTTTCAGATTTTTCCCTCAATAGATGCAGCTCCAACATTCTCTCTAATGTTCTCATTTCTTATTCTGTCCATTCTCGCATGTCCATACATCCACCTTAACATCTTCATCTCTGCAACTCTCATCTTCTGCTCATGTACTCTAAGTCATAGCTTAAAATTTAGCTCCATTTAACAAGCAGGTTTACTGCAGTTTTGTATTTCTTTAAGGTTTAGAGGTACTTTATGATCACATAAAACACCTAATGCTCTTTCCATTTCAACCATCCTGCTTGTATTTTATGTAAAATATCTCTCTCAATCCTTCCATCGTTTTGCAAAAATGATATTAAATATTGAAATCTCTCAGTTCCAAACAACTTATCATCTCCTATCTTAACAATTGTCTCATTATGTCTAATATTACTAAACTTAAATTTCATATATTTTATTTTTATTCTTCTAAGCCTAAAACCTTTCCCTTCTCGTATTTTCCATAAAGATTATAGTTTAACATTTCCTTCTTCACGTGTTTCATCTACCAAAACAATATCATCTGCAAACAACATGCATCACAGTATTGTGTCTTGAATGTGTGCAGCGAGCTTGTTCATAATTAGTGTAAAAGATAGAGATTTAGAGCTGATCCTTGCTATAACCATATCTTTATTGGAAATGCTTTAGTTATTTCATCTGTAGTCTTTGCTCTTGTCGTCCTCATGCATATCCTTAATTAGTTTAATATATGTTATGCTAACACCTCTCTTTTTTAGAATTCTCCATAAAATTTCTCTTGGTATTCTATCAAAGTTTTTCTAACTCAATGAATACCATGTAGATCTTATTTTTACTTCCGATATTTTTCAAGATATATAACTTCTATTGTCGACTTTCCAAGCATGTACCTAATTTGATTTTTAGTCATCGTGAATTCCTTCCTTAATCTTTTCCTATTACTCTTTTCAAAGTTTCATGGTATGACTCAGTAGTTTAATACCCTTGTAGTTTGCACAATTTTGTATGTTTTCCTTATTCTTATATAAGGGAACTAGAGTACTTATCTTTCATTGATTAGATATTATTTTTTTCAATATCATGTTAAATAATTTTGTAAGCCATTCAATACCTTATTTCTCTAGGCACTTCTATACCTCTGTTGGAATATCATCTGATCCAACAATTTTTCTATTGTGCATCCCATTTATAGCTTGTTCTACTTTTGAAGTTTGAATTCTACGATAAAGATTTAAATTTTTATGCTCATTTGACCTACTTAAATTACTTAAGCTGGTCACTTAAACGTTCATTAAAAATATGATAAAAATACCTCTTTCACCGCTCTTTTATTTCTCCATCATTTATTAGTATCTTATTACATTCATCTTTAATATATTTTATTTGGATAAAATTTCGTCTTCTTTTCTTTTCCTTTAGCTATTTTATAAATATCTTTTTTCCTTATTTTGTATCCAATTTTTGATATAATCGTTCAAAAATTTCATTCTTTGTTTCATTTACTACTTTCTTAGCCTCTTTCTTGACTATTGTATATATTTTAAAGTTTTTCTTGCTCTTATAAATATATAATTCCTTATAAGCTGTTTGTTTTTTCTTTACTTTCTCATTCCACCGTTAAAATTTCTTATTTGGTGGTGCATGGACCTTTGACACATTGAGTACAGTCTTAGCTATTATTTTTAATTTTGATACTATTTTATCCCATGTTGTATTAGAGCCACTACATATTTCACCTAATGTTTGTACTTTTATCTTCTCTTTAAATATATTTTGTTTTCCATCCTTTAACATCCACCACTTATTTCTAGGAGTCGTATATATTTTTTTCTATTGATACTATGCTTTAGGGGTATATCCAACACTACTAACGTTGTAATCTTTACCGATCTTTCTATCCCTCTTCCTAATCATAAGAAAGTCAATTTGCGATTTATTATTTCCACTATTGAACGCGGCCAAAGTGTTCTTCACTTTTCTTAAATAACTCCATGTACCCTCTCATATTTCTTATTTTTCACTCCGATATGCCCATTTAGATCACCTCTTATTAAAATTATTTCATTTGTCTGAATGTTTTGTAATACTTATCTAAGTTGTCCCAAAATCATGATTTGATAGCTTTATCTAAGCTTACTTGTAGTGCATATATGATAATTACATTCATAGTTTCTTTCACTATTGTTATCTTAAGGGCTATAATTCTATCCTCTTGCTACCTACTTCTACAACAATACTTCATTTTTTATTTTACTCTTTCTGTGTTCCATAACTTAAAACTCGAGTTCTCTATTATTTTTGCCTTCTTGGATCTATTTTCTCTTGTACACATAAAATACTAGTTCTTCACCTAATCATCGCGTCACTACCTCTATTGATTTACTAGTGAGGGTTCTTATGTTCCATGTTTCAAATCTTAGACTATTAGTTTTCTTATAATATTTGTTTTTATCCAATCTATGGTGTGAGAACTCTTGCTTATTTAACACTATACACAAGTTCTCGCGGAGATATCGCAGTCCTTACCGATACAGTTGAACCCTACATTG
>JBBPFP010321596.1:0-17219 GCA_037974795.1 Kaempferia galanga | reverse complement strand
TGACACGTGTCCGTAGGCAACGTACCTGATGCAGTCAAGTGTTCGAGCTCACGTGACACCCCACCATTGGTCGGTGCCACACGTGGCAGCCCATCATTGGCTGAAATACATCACCGCACGTGCCAGATGATGAAAAGCCAGCTATAAATAGGGATCCTCGGTACTCGTGATAGGCAGGTTAAGTAAGGTAATAAATACATTTCCCAAAGTAGCGTATTCTTGCGGTCGAAATCGTTAATAACTTGAGCGTTGGAGTATCAAACAAGAGAATCCCATCTCATGTTTGGTAACTAACGCTCTTTTGGTCTGCGCAGTTGCTTTCAGGCGTCGGACGTACGAACGAAAATAATTCTTAGTCGCTAGGGCGCAACACTCATCCTCTCATTCGCCAGCTCAGCTTCGTTCCAGCTCAACCTACTGCTAGCTCGGTATGCAACACGCCAGCTCGGTCTTCCTTGAATTTCTAGTTGACCGTGTTCCCAGCTGTCCATCCGATCGAGCGCGGACAGGAACACACTCAAACAAATTATTTATGACGCAAAAATGGGTAAAACCACGGTGTTTGTTTTATTACAACACTACAAGAAATTAGGGTTTCATCCCTTATGAATAGCACAAATTTGCAGGTATTAACAGAAGGAAACAGCATGTTTCAAGGACATGCAAAATTTTCAAAAGGGCGAACAAGAGCAACAGGTGTCTTGATACGCTACCTATCTTCTGAAATACCTGCAGCATCAATGGCATGCGAAATTGATCATCGCATTTCGTCCTCGAGGTTGCGGAATCCGACACTGAGGTCATCGTACAGTTTCTTAAACTTTATAACGAGAGCTTCTTCACCTTCGGCAGGGTCTTCGAACTTTTGGGACCTGAGGAAGGCAAAAAAAACAGAATCGAGCCTTCAATTAGCAGCAACTTTACGACTAACTTGCACAAACAAGGTCTTAACGGTCTACTACTTACACTAATCGATAGAAGAGGTCACCCAATCGATGCTTGATGACGGTGTAAGTGATCTTTTGACCATCAGAACCTGCTCCTCTCTCGACAGCCTGGTAAAAAATTAACAAAATATACAACAGCTGTAAATCTTGATTCCAGGAGATTTAAAACAGGAAGTAGTCTGGAAGTCTTGGGCTGCCAGTTGAAACGCTAAACAACAGATCAAAAGATGATTGTAACAGAAAATCTTGCGACAATTCCAAATTATCTTGTGAGTAGTGGGTTGATAAAAAAGGCTTCATAAATTTAGATGAGCCAGCTACTATTAATTTTAGCTTAGCTTAAGTATTTTGGACTAGTAGTTGGATATGATAGCCGGTCAGTTCTTCCATGTAAATGGTAAAATATATCATGAGCTGAACTATCTATCCCTCAAATGCATGTGAGTCTATTAATGATACGGTCAGCGGGTGAGAAGTGATCGTCAAAACAAAAAGCTTGGGCAAGGTGGATTCTAACATATTTGTAGAAGGAACAAAACTAACTAGAACGCACAAAAAACAGAAGAGTGGGACTAGTCCATTGGTGTGACTAGAGTTAAATGGATTATGTATGCATTCTCTAAAATGACACGTCTTTTGTTGGAATTGACTCATTTCTCTATAAGAACTTTCTAGTTAAGTATGCTCGCGATGGTGCAATTTTCGGGATGGGTGATCTCATAGGAAGCTCATCACCTTGGAGTCACATTCCATGTGGTGCAATTTTAGGATGAGTGATCTCTTGGGAAGCTCCTGACCTATATGTCATATTCCATCGTAGGATAAAACCGTTATTGATGTAATAAGATGATGATTAAAACTGACAATACTTCGATGTTGTTAGCACATGATGTTACATGTCAGTCTGATAATGAAAGGACACTATTATACTGGGAGGTTAACTGACTGATGTTGGGGTCAAAATTGAGCACCAAATCAGAGCAACTAGGATAAGATAATAATCAAAACAATAGATCATAAATTACTACAAATAGTAGAATAGAGCAGAAGAGTACCTGATTCGCCAAAGTGTTGAAGTGAATAATGTTACGCATCATCCAAACTGATTTGTAGAATGGGCAGAACTTGTCATATCTATTGCAGAAGTTGTTGGTAACTTGAGGAGACGAAAACAATTATGGTAAAGTTAAGCCAACGATTGATTGTGTCATACACAACTTACGGAGTAAATGCATTCTGGGCAAGATAATCTTCACGCAGAAGCTTAGCAGTCTCCAAGGTAATCTTATCCGTTTCTGCTAATGCATCTTTACCAACTAGCTGCAGTACCAGAGACAAAAATCAAAACAAATTTTTATGCAGTTTGGTCTTTCACAACCAGATAAAGAAACTTCAAAAATCAAAATTTCCAAAACTATGTTAGAGGTTCCAAAAATACATCTTTTTTGGACATTAAAATATGCTAAAAAGAATTACCTGCACAATTTCATTCAGATCATCTTCTCTCTGTAGGACCTCACGAGCCTTCGTCCTAATGTCAATAAAATCTTGATCAAATTTCTCATAGAAAGACTCCAAGGCCTGCAATAAAAGTGAAATTACAATAAAGGATCTTTCAGGATCAAAAATCCCCAAAGGGGTTTCTTGATATTGGTTCATCAGAATTTCTAAGTCACATTTGTATTAAACAGAGAAATTTCCAGTGAATTAATTTTCAAAACCGTAATAGTAAGAGGCAAACCTTTGAGTACTTGGAATATGAAATCAGCCAATTCACCGATGGAAAATGCTTTCTCTGGGCAAGTTTCTTATCTAAACCCCAAAATACCTGGACAGAGTAAAGAGCAAGAGACAGATGATACTTGGATAATGGTTGTCGATGCAACAGAGAGAATGAAAAAGACTTATCTCATTTACCTGAACAATACCAAGTGTAGCAGATGTAACAGGATCAGAGAAATCACCGCCTGGAGGGGAAACAGCACCAACGATTGTGACACTTCCAGTCCTGTCGGGCCCACCCAGACATTTCACTTTACCAGCGCGTTCATAGAAAGAAGCTAAACGTGCAGCAAGATAGGCAGGATAACCACTGTCTGCTGGCATCTCAGCCTGAGAAAAAAGAGATTATCGATTAAATAGGAAACAGACCATAAGTAGAGATCAATTTCGGAACATGGTTTTCTTAAGAGAGCACATCTGCATTTGGACTCGATCTCCTCTCTCTTAACAATAAACAACTGTTGCTATGCATCATTTGTCGTAACTATGTCTGTTGATCATAACATAATAAATTTGCACTACAGTCACTAGGTAACAATAAATAAGTTTTCGGATTCCAGGATAATTTTCAATTTAATATTTTTTTGATAAGGCTAAGATTGGGGAAACCTTACATTAAAGTTTCCTTTACAAAGTGTTCAAACAATTCAGGTACAACGAAATAAAGAAAAGTTACCAGTCGTCCCGAAATTTCACGTAAAGCTTCTGCCCAACGAGAAGTTGAATCAGCCATCATACTAACATTGTAACCCATATCTCGGAAATATTCTGCTATTGTGATGCCTGAGAAATTCCAGGTTGGCACATAAACAATGTTAGTTTAATAGGTGAGAAAGCTTACACACAGTAGAGAAAATGCATGGGGCAAAATATAGATTCCATTTAGATTTTTCTTCAACAGAAGAGATACGAAAGAGCATTTTAATTTTCATTGTTGAGTGCCTAATTTTAGGCATGCCGAGGTGTTCGAGAGGCTATTTGTGTGATGGCAGAATCACCATTGGACCCCACATGTTGTCAATTAGTGATGATCCTAAGTTATGAGTTGGACTTTGGGATTTGACAAACGCATTAAACCTTAAATGAATACACAATTATGATACCCTAGATTAATAGTGTATTAAGATTGTAGGCTAATGGAGGGAATTATAAGCTTAAGTGGATGAGCCACTATTAACTTCGTCTTGGACAATGCTCGAATCTAACAAAATAACGGGTCAATTTTCTCATTAAGTGAATTGTGACAATTTCATATTGCGAGAAGCAAAAGAAGATTATACTCTGCTATAAGTACGGAAACCTGATAAGTTAAAAACATCCAATAAAAATTCTAGGGGAAGAAAACACTTGTGAATCAAAAGAACCAATCCACATATAAGTCTACTTGTAGGAAAAACTATTGGTTTATACTGCCTAAATTAGGTATGCACTCCTATTTAAGATAAACCTTTATAATCAAGGCAGTAAGAATATTGACGATAGAATGACCAACTAGAGTCAATATTAATGCCACTTCCGACAGATTTCAACTCTTCTAGTAAGTTCACTTGAAAACTATGATAAGCAGAATTATCTTTGATTTTAATTCTCAAGAAAAACTGCTTCCCAGCTAGAGCGTATACAGGGCAATCAGAAGATGGAATGGAACAAGGAATACCATAACCCTCAGATAGGCTTGATAGCCTCATGTAGACTACTAATCTTCCACAATCGACTTCCAAACAGTTATTGCGCTTGACATCTTCAATGTCATTTTTTTTATTACTTTAACCAACCAACTCCTAGGATTAAATTCTGAATAGTTGTAATACCCATATACCTTATCCTATTGCAGCTTTCCTTGCGATCCAGCTACTTGAAATTTTAGACCATTCAAAGATATTTAGCAATGCTAATTTCTCATTATGTGAGTGAAGCAGATATAAACAACGAGCTAAAGAGAATAGATTCCTTAGACAAGGAAGAGCATAACAAACGGTCGTACTCTCAAGAAGAAAATTGAGACTCTTAATCAAATTCAATTTCAAAGATCTTATTATTACCTGTATATATGGAGGCTTCACGAGCAGCCACAGGCATATTGGAAGTGTTTGCTACAAGTGTAGTCCTCTTCATCACAGACTCTTCACGACCATCTGGTAACGTCATTGTTAGTTGTGGGAAATCCATAAGCACCTGGAGATTGTTGTGCGTGGAGTCAGGTAAATATAGGAATTATCAAGTAACAAAAAGGACAGTGGTGACAAACCTCAGCCATTTCATTCCCTCTCTCTCCACAGCCAACATAAACTACTGTATCAGAATTAGAGTACTGCAGAAGTTGATAAATGTAAGATAAAAATTACATAGGAGGAATAAAATATACTTCCAAACATAATTACCTTCGAGAGTGCCTGGCTGATGACTGTTTTTCCACAACCAAAGGCACCAGGAATAGCACATGTGCCTCCAAGAACAGAAGGAAAAAGAGCATCTAGTACACGCTGGAACCAATAACATACACATGTTAGCATGTCAGGTACCAGGAAAACAGAAGAATCCTGTAGTAAAATCTCCAAAAATAATATCTAAAAGCATTACATAATTCACAGTGGAAGAAAAAAGTTCTTCGTGGGTTCATATTTCTACCTGTCCAGTTAATAGAGGTGTATCAGCAGCAAGCTTTGCTGCAACTGGCCTTGGAGTACGTACAGGCCAAGTCTGCAAAAGAAAAAGGTGAGAAAACAATCTAGTGATTTTGCTATCAGAAAAACAGAGATTGTAACAAAAAATTAAAGATATTAACCTGAAGCATAGTGAATTCCTTTTTAACCCCCTGAAACTCAAGCTCCAGAACTATATCCTGCAAATATAATGGTAATTAGAAAAAAGAGAGAACTCATGAGAAGAAGCAACATATATTTGTTTATATGTTTAGGGTTTAAATTGAACAAGAATATATAAACAAACTCATGTTCACTAACATTCAGATTGTATTGACCAGCTGGGGCAATATAACTTATTTTGCCCATTGAACCAGGAGGAAGAGCAACATGATGCTTCATTAATGTATTCTCAAAGACAATCTGCATGATATATAGTAAACATTAGGCTTTTTAAAGAAGCAAGCAAAGAGTGAGAATATAATATATACATATATTTTCAATTTGTTCAAATTGCTATTACTTACTGCATATAAATCTCCTCCAGTTAGATGATCTCCAACACCTGAAAGAAAAGTAATAAAGGATCAAGCTTGAAACAATCAAGCTACTCAAAATAGGATGATAAACCAGTAATTTTTGACACGGGTTATTGGTTTCAGTCTAACTACCTAATTTCCCAGGCTCGAATTCCCACAGTAAATCTTTGTCCAGGGCAGGGACAGAAACTCCTCGAGGGATATAGACATCACCGGATTTTATAGCAATAGTTTTTAGTGGTCTCTGTAATTAAGAAGGAAGATAAAGTACAACATTAGGGGAAAAGGGTACAGAAACAGAACAAATTCAATAAGATCACGGATAGCATGAATCTTTTCAAATGTACATTCAGATTGATTGGTAAAAATAATAATGAAACCATAAAATCAACATATATTTAAACTCAAAGAAAACAGATGGTACTACTAAAGTGATGCTATAAAACTGAGAAACACAAATGACAATCAGATAACAAATATTATATAGAGTTAAATCCAGATAAGGGATAAAATACACAAGTTCTTAAAAAATCAATGCAAACAACAGTATTGAAAGTTTTATCCATTAAGAGAACCTGAATTCCATCAAAAATGTTTCCCAAGATTCCAGGTCCTAACTCAACTGAGAGAGGCTGCAAGATATTAATAGCCCACGGGTAAACTCTCAAAGATAATTTGTATGCATTCATAATAGTTTTTTAAAAAATTAAGAAATATTTTATCACCTTTCTAGTACGCAAAACTGGGTCATTAACCATCAAACCAGCAGTCTCTTCATAAACTGAAAATTAATATCAGTGAGAGAGATAAAATCTACTAACCAATGAAACAAAATATTACTTTAAACGAGGCAATAAAAGCAACAGAAAGTTGATTAAAAACAAAGAAAAATGTGGGGGGAAAACTTTTGAATTCATTACCCTGGATGGTAGCTGAATCACCCTCTAAGCGAATAATCTCGCCAATAAGATTATCATGACCAACACGAACAAGTTCATACATGGCAGCACCAGCCATGCCATCAGCCACAACCACTGGCCCAGAAACCTGTAATTCTACATAACTGAGACAAAAATAATCTATCCATAGTTCTCCATGATTTCACTTGTTTCAGGAGAAACCAAAAACATACATCCATATGGATCCTCTTTTGAAGTAGAGCAGGTCATATATCCAACAGCAAACAAGATAATAGGCAAAGATGAGACATCCTGCTGAAGTTATCAACTTTAGTTAAAATTTACAAAATAGATACAATATCAGTAGGTTGATTTGACAGAGGTCAGGATGCCTAGTTCCAATGAAACTTGAACTTAGCTTTGGCATATGACCCAAATGAATACTTGGAAAACAAAGTTGGACTTGAAGATGATGTAATGAAGTAATGGTCTATCCAGGCATCCAAAATTTGTTAACAAATTTTAAACAAAAGATTATAAGTAAGGTTGATGATTCAATTAGCAGTGGATAAGTATCAGATTGAGGTCTATCAGTGCCACATACATATAGAGCAAAAGTTTTGAGTATTTTCTATGGTAGACAAAAGCGGTATTGGTCTTGGGATCAATTGGTCAAAAAATATATGTAATAGTCAGATTAGATTGGTAGGATCGATGAAACCATAGTTGGTAGGGATAATCAAACAGAGAATGAGATATTATAAAAGCTGTATAAAAATATTATGTAGATATGTCATTGAATTAAAAAAAAAAATACTAGGACAAGGGAAATCACGTAAATGGGCAAGTATATATTACCGACACAAGTAAGATTTGAACACCGGACCTTCTGGTCTCTTACTGTATTAAACTGATTGGTTGAACATATCAGGAAGGTTACAACTATTAGAAAAAGATAGAATCGGTGTTAGATTATTAACAAGAACAACTATCGTCACCCCTACTCGATTCACCATATTCCATCTCAAAAGCTCCAGCTAATAGGCAAAATATCAATATGTGCATATAGGCCCTTAACTACAATCTAACCCCTGCTCGGACCATACCATATTCTATGACCTCCAGATAGATCAATCATCAAAGAAATTCCAATCAATCGACTCAAAAACATAAGACTCGAGAGAAAAAAGGGAAACAAAAAACAAAGCAACCGCGAAGTTGCAGAATCTAATATCTAAGTAATCGAGGATGGCGCAAATTGATTACCTTTCGGACGTATCCATACTCGCTCTCCTTCTCGGAGTCCTCGAAAGTGGTCAGGCGATCACCGTAGGCCATCTCGGCGGAACGAGGACAGTAATTCGAAGAAGCGGAGGCCGAAACTTAACAATCTAGTGATCGATCCCCAGAAGAGTGGATCAGGGAAGAGAAAGAGAGGAATGAGGTCTAATGGAGGCGACGCGAACTGGAACAGATCGAGATCACAGAGAGAAAGACAAGAACGCCGGACGTGCCACAACACTCGCCGTTCATTTGACCAGACATCCTTCCTAAATATTTAGGAAACAAATCTTCTTTACCCGTCTTGCAACTGGCCGGAGCAGGTGGAGCCTACTGATAAAGCAGGGAAGGTAAAGTCCATGAGTAGATATCAGCGGGGAGGATAACGAAAGGCCTCGAGGCCCAGCTGTGAACTGCGATAGTGACAGAAATATCGAACAAGATCCGCACGGTCCGACTTAAATTAATTTATTTATTAAAAATAATTATTTAGATGGCATAATTTAATATCTATAAGGTTCGATTAATCAAAAAATAAATTATTTATTATTTATTATCTGGATTGGATGGTACATTGTTTGGATAATTGATTTTGGGGGAAAAGTATTATTTGTATAGAAATTAAAAGGAAAAAGGAAAAAATTATCTTATTTTCATTCTGATTTTTTTCTGGTATATTTCTCAAGATCACAAAAATAATAAAGTTAAGTTCCTATAATAATATCATTATCGTTCCACTGGTGTGAGTATATTCTAATCTTATCATTCCCCACGAACTGTTCATGCAATGGTATTATCACAAATAAATCTAGGATCCATTCTCAATATGTGCTATATACGCTATTATTTTTGGACGAAACCTCGATGATTTACTGTTGAGCCGCCTGAACGTTATCACATTTTGTCATATATTATCACCTTATTATTAATTTTATATTTCACTGTTTATTAGTCATCTAAAATATTGATCCAAAAATAATAAAAGATATCATGATTCAAATCTTAAATGAAACAATATCTTAGAGGTTAACTTTGTGCTTGAATTTAATCCTACTAGGGAGAAAATCATTTATCTTGAAAATTAATTGGACAAAATCTGAATAGCTGAATTATTAAAAAATAATTATTTTATAAAAAAAAATGTTAAACCAAATAAGATTGAATCGGGAGCGATTGGTCCGGCCCCCTAAGCCAGAAGTCCAGTATCCGTGGTTGTGTGCCCCATTTGACAAGTCAACATCTCCACAAGATAAGATCAACAAGATCCTAAGTCAACTCTTTGCCTCCCTGCAAATGAATTTCTCTTGTTCTTCATGGAAATTGAAGAAGTCAACTCTTTAAACTGTAATACAAGGTCAACCCACATAGATCCGGAGTAACATTTCACGATATATTTGCATGGAATTAGCTTGGATGGCACTGTCCTCACAGCCACAAGGCAAGAGATCACGCAGCCTCCGCCTTAATTTATTTATTTCGAAAGAAAAAACCTTTTTCTTGGTTATCAAATTCATCTTTTTTTAAGGTGTTGCGAGATCCATTGAGATGGCCATGTTTCTTGTTTCAAGCAAGAGGAAAGAAGGTTCAGAGATGGACAAACCTGATCTCTCATTATGTTCTCAGAGTAAAAGGATCAAGATAGTTCTGGTGAATATGATCAGAAATATCATCATCCTATCAATCTGAACACTGACTCATTTCGGCGATGCAGGTGCAGGAAGAAGAACAAGAACAGCTTCTGCAAAACCCACCAGGCTTGTGCTCAAATTTGAACTCTGCTTGTAAAAGTTCAGTTTTTTGTTCCATGTTTTAGAGAGGAAAAAAAATGATGATAAATTATCAAACCAGGTGAAGATGTCAATCAAGAGGATGAGAAACTGATGGTATCTGATGATGAGATGCAAACAGAACATGAATCAGAGAATGAAATGATAAATTATGATCAGATAATGGAGGAATTAATGGACGTTGAGGATGAAGCAGCATCAAGAACAGGAAGTGGAGATGATGCTTTGGAGGAAAAGCCTCAGCTGCCAGTTTTGTGGCCAGGTTTGTATTTAAAAAAAAACTAGGTTTTTTTGGTACAGTTCTTAATGTATTAGGATAGGGTTTAAGATATCCTAAAATTTATTATTCAACAAGAAGAAAAGATATTGAAACACCAAGTTTAATATATCGGATATTTCAAAAACTTATTCATATTTCTTTCTTTGGTTGAATGATGGCAGGTTTTTTTTAAGCAGCAATTTATCATTTGACCGTTTAGCCTGGAAACATATGAAGAACTACTAGTCACACCTATGAAAAGAATCAGTGCAAACATTTCTACAAGATGGAGAATTTTAGCAACTTAACGTAGGATACTTCCATCTTGTCATTATGATCTTTATGTGGTGTTTATCTTAATTATTTAGCTCACCAAGTGTGCAATGGAAAGTGTGATGTATATATAGCGTATGCAATGAACAAAGATACCTCTTTTCGCACAGAAGAGGCGAGCTAGTGTTTCTTTCATATGAAGTCGGCTTGGTACAAACACTGGCGCTGCTGCTTGACCAAAAATTAGGGAAGATAGACAGGGTTGAGGCCGATCAAGAAGATATTTCAATAATTGTTCCCTCATCTTCTTTCCCTTCAATGAAGTAACATCCATCTACTGGATTCATACCCAGCAATCTTAACAAGAACACACACCGCCTTAATATGCAGATAAAGGATATTGAGGATTTGCAGTGTACTCAAATGATTGAGGCGGATGACGAATCATCGTCTACTGCCATCGCTGAAGAATCTGATCCCTGCGGTCCAGTTGAAGCTGCTCCAGTGGCTGCCGTATTGGGCGGTGGCATCGCCAGTGTGTCAGAAAGGGTGAATACCTCCACTTCAGATGGCTGCAGATCCTTCAAAAGCACGAATCCAGAAGGTGCTAACTTGACGGGAACATATCGGCTTCCCTCGATGAATCTGATGTACCTCTCTTGTGCAGGGACGACCCTCGCTGGATTTGTCAAAGTATAGCAGGCCAGTTCAGACTCAACTGTATTTTCCGAAGTAGTATCCACCTGAAAAGGAAGAACAAATTTTGTCAACTTGTTCTTCCTCTTGGAAGCATCGGTAACTGGAAACTCTAAAAAACCCATAAATTTGAACTCGTGTTAGACAATTGTTCTGAAAAAGAAGTTACGGTTTCAAAAAAAACAAAAAACAAAAAACAAAAGAAATTAACTGTTTCAGAAACTGATCTTTGGTCTAATGTAGGCTACCTTTTGTGATTTGTTCTGCGTAACACAAGTACAAACCTACAGGAATTTATTGAACAAGAACCCAAGGAGCCTTGTATAAAAGTTTAACGATTGGGGTTCCAACAGAAAGAATCTTTATTTTGTTGTATTGACAACATAAAGACATGCTAACATTCTAATAGCATGCTTAGAATAACTGAAAAAGTGATCACAGGATAAGTTACCTGCATTGCATCAGCATCCTTCTCGATAGATTTACTAGACTTTGCAGACACTGAAGCACTTGACACATCGTCACTAAACTTCTCCAACGCGCCTTTATGTTCAGTGTCTTTTTTCACTCTTGATTTTGCTTTGGCTGTTGTTGACAAAACAGCAGTAGGTATCTTGACTGCTGAAATGGAGGTCGGAGGTGTGGTTGGGCGAGGGTACTCAAACAGGGAAGGATTTCCATCTGATAGGAACTCAAATTTCGGAACTTTTAGATCATAATTAAGTCCAATGAAGGCAGTTGGAGAGAAAGTGAGGCTTATGAAGTAGAGAAGGGGATACCAATACCAAAACTGGCTAAAAACTGCAAGCCCAACAACGGCTGTGATTTTGTCATGCATTGTTTTAGATAGCAGACTAATGGTTACATTCCTTCCACCAGCATCAAGAATTCCAGAAGCTAATATTGCACCCATCTTGCTCATCGTATCTTCATGCTTATCGAGAATTATTTTCTCTAATTGCCGCCTGCAAATATCAAGAAGATTTACGACATATAGCAAGACAGTTGTCAGCTTCTTTATCGCAAGCCTAAATAAGGTCAGCAAGTACCTGAACGTTCCAACACGAGAGTCACAGGATTCATTGGTTTGGATCATAACCATAGCCATAGCTATGAGGGCGCCTTGACGGACAAAATCCACAACATCAGATGTTAGAGGCTCAAGCAATGAAATGGCCTCACTCAAACCAGTACAAGCACAGGAAATGCCCACTGCTAGAGCCGCACCGTAACGAACATGAGGATTAAAAGACTCGGACAGCAAGGAAACAATTGTTGGGGTCTGCAATATCAGAAAAGTTATGACTACAAAACTAATACAATTAAGGTAAAAAACAAATACTTAAGAAATATTGACTCGAACTGATTGACACTACTAAAAGCATAGGGGTTGCGATAACATCATCATAAGTTGGTAATAAATGAGGGTGAAGGAGAAGACCACAACAGGAGATAATCTTGCAAGCACAACATTGCACAAGTAATTAAATTTGAAGAGCAGGCACTGCTATCTTCATAAATATTTATTAAAACACAAGACATTCATTTAAATAAATTCAAAATAACTTACCTGTTCAGGTTCCGAGTACAACACAAATCCAAGGGCTAGAACAGCTGTCCTTCTTACATCATCGCTTACATCCGAGACAGCAAAATGAAGCAACTGACGGATGGCCTTGTTGTTTGCTGTTCCCCTATAAGCTAAGGCCAAAGCGTACATGCCACCATAACGAAGTATAGGATCTTGATCCCTTGTCATTTGCTCAATCAAAATATCCGCGTCTTCTTCTCTTCCATAAACTGTCAAAGCAATTCCAAGAGACAAGCCCCTGCAACAAAAAAAAAAAAAAAGAGAATACAGATTAATATATGACTTCTTAATTAGTAGATGTAATAAAAAAATCTCATTTTCGGCCTGATTTAAGACTCAAGTGCATAAATATGGCATATCTTAGCAGAAATTGAGATTTTTTTTTTAAAAGAAATGAACAGTGTAGAACCTACCCAAAAACAAAACAAAAAACTTTGTCAGACATGCCATTCAGAAAAATACACAAACCATACTTACCGAATGATTTTTTCATGTTGTGTATCATGTGCATATGCAAGCATTTCCCTTGCCTTCTCACTTGCAGTCCCAACCATGAGCAACCCCATGCTGATGCCAGCAGCTTCACCAGCCACGGCACTATCTGTATAGAGCACATTTTTGACATCTTCATATATTTCCTCATCTGCTGTTCCTAAAGCTGCCAATCCAAGACCTAAGCAAGCTCCATGCTGGATAACCTGTAAAATATATAACATATCAAATGAGACTGGGTCAAGAGATTTGATGCTTGCACAGGTGAATTTCGAAAACAGTGTTTGGGGAGTATTACAAACAAAAGGCACCTCAGCACTAGTATTCTGTAGGCTTTCACGAAGAAATTGCTTGATGCCTTCTCCATGGTTAGCATGAATCAATCCCAAAGCATAAAGTGCACCACCTTCGGAATAAGGATTACCGCCACCAACAGCACCACTTTGAGGCAAATATGGTGCCATCACGGACTTTCCTTGCTGCAGATGACCTTTGTGGATGACCCCTAGCCCGGCGGTAGCACTGAACTTGGCCCAGTTTGTTGCTCTGTTAAACCATTCCTGCCAGCAGAATAGAGAAACTTGAAACTTAAAGCAAATGCAGAAAATATAGACAATTTGTGTTATATGTTCATACTGGAGTTTTCTTTAATCAAGCAGCATTACTTAATTTAAATGGCATATACCAATATATGCTCATACCAGATTTTCTCTAAGAAAAGTGTCGACAGTTGTTCCAGCATGCATTATCGCATTGGCACAAATTGTCGCACTGTGGCACACACTATTTCTCATTTCCACTGACTGCTTTATCGTCTTAAGAATCAAAAGGTCGGACCTACCATAAAGACACAATGGTATCAATTTGCATAGAATAAGCTACACAAGGATAAAGATTATGGCTCACCAACAAAGAAAGATGTTATGTGTTACCTATTCTGACTATATAAGAATTGTAGAGTCAACTGAATTGACGTTTCTCCAGATAAAATTCCTTTTATCTTCACAAGCCTCTCATTACGTGTAGTGTCCATTTCAGTGTTATTTTCAGCAGTCCCATAAGAAACATGAGATTCTTCAATCATTTGAAGATCCTCTGTGTTTGTGTTAACATTCCCATTCTGTGAATTTGGAGTAGACGATACTTGATCAGCGTTCACATTGTCGATAACTTGAGATCTAGAGTCTGATAAACGATTCACAACATTTAATAGGAAGGCTTGGTGCTCAGTTTCCACAAGATCAAAAGCTATCTGAAATGCAAGAAGTGCATCCTCCTAGGAAAATAAATCAAAATGTCAATTGCAAAGAAGCGCAGATGGCAAAATATAACAAAGTACCTTGTTCCCTGATAGCAACTTCTCCAAAATGGTTGCAACACTTTCTGGTTCATTCAAAAACATGAGACATTGACAAATGATTAAATAATCAGGAGAATCCAACCTCTGATATATATTGACCAGCAGACGAAGAACCTGCAGCATTAAACCAAAAGCAATTAGACAACTCGTCACATGCCATTTTGAGCAGTCATTCTCACGCAAAATTGGAAAATGGATCTCAACTTTTATTGTGCAATAAATCATAATATTCAGGCCAAATTAACCCTAACATAGAACAAAACAGAATTTTGTTTGTGCAAATCCAAGTATTTTTCTTGTTAAAATGAATGCAAAACAGGTAAATGCATCCATGTTGAAGCACAGGCCACATATTTGTTACAGTAAAGATGTTAGCATAGTTCATGTGGCAAAAGGCGATTCGCTCGCCCGCAGCGCCTCCGCCAACCCGTCCCTGGGCCAACATGGAGGAGGTAAATCACGGGTAGCAACTAGCCATTAGAGCAAATGTTAGCATAGTTCATGCCACTATGAAAGTTAGATATCACACCAAATGATGGAAGATGCAAGCATATTTTATAACTAACCAAACCAATCTATCAAAGTTAAACACCAGAAACTGTCGTGCATGTTTTTTAAATTAGCAAAATTATAAACTCAATCCAAGTGGATTGATCATAAAAACCGAACTTAAAACCCGAACTTCCACTTAAATTGTCACACTGGAAACAAAAACATACAGTTTTGTGCAAGATTTTCATTTCACAATCCAAGAAAAGGACCAATAAGAAACAGTATGGATCAGAATGTGGTCCTAAGTGTTGGTTCACTTGGGTCAGTAGGCAGAGGTCGATTAATCCTGCAATAAAAATTATACCTAACTCGGACGCAATTAAGGTTAACTTAAACCAAACGCAGAATTAATTAAACAAAAACAAAGAAAGTAGGAGACGCAAAATTTACTTGGATCACGATCAGAGGACCGCTACTCCAAGACAAATGAAGCTCTTTCAGAAATCTCCTTCGTCTGAGGCGGAGAAGCTTCGTACAACTCGTTGAAGCTCGGAAACTTGAAAGCTCAAATACACAGAAGATTATAATGTTTGGAATAACAAAACAAGGTGAACTGGAGCTCTATTTATAGCTCTGGCATTTCATCTTCGAGCTATCATGGGCGCCCAGACCGGTCCGGGCACCCAGGTAGTCAAACTCTATCCCCGCGAATCGGCTCGTCAACGGAGCGGAGATAGAGTTTTATCAACTTTCGGGCTCCCGGACCGTCCGGGGAAGTCCGGGCGCCTCGGGTGCCCCAAACTAGTCAACCTCGTGTCCGACTGGTCTAGGTCCTTGCAGCTGCTCCCCCGGTGTTCTGGGTGATTTTGGACATCCTGAATAGGACTCACCAGAACTCAACTTCCGTCCATCCATGAGCGACCTTCGTCTCCGGCTTCTTGTCCCTCGGAGCACCGCACACGTCTTTCTCATCCGCCAACATACTCTTTCGTAGCTCCGCGTCCCTCGGATGCACTGAGCCCGTCGACTCTCTCCCGCGCCATCCTTCTCGTCCGCTGCGTCTTTCGCTGAACTTCGTGTGTTCTTAAGCTCCTGCACACTTAGACACAAGGATTAGACCAATACAGGACCTAACCTAAATTGGTTAGTCACATCAAAACTATCCTGGGGACCAACAATCTCTCCCTTTTTGATGTGAGCAACATTAATTAAGTTAGGGTTAATAAAAATAGAAATTTAAATAATTAAAGTACAGTTAAGGGAAAAACATGAAAAAGTTTATAAAAACCTTAATAATTCTCCCCCTTTGATCACATAAAAATTAGGGGTTTAAAATAAAAGTCAATTCAAAAATATAATAAGTCCAACAACAAAAAAAATATAATTTTATTAGAAAAATCATAGAAAATTCAATTTTCGTTAGAAAATTTTGAAACTTTACTCTACGTATAATTTTATATTTTCTAAGAAAAAAAATTGAACAGAAATTCATTTGATTTTTCCAAAAAAAAACATTGTTAATGAAAATTTGATATTTTTTTTAGAAAAATTTTATAGAAATATAATTTGATATCCGAAAATATTTCTAATTTTTCTACACATGAATATAATATGCACTGAAGCAATAGAAAATTGAAATTTTCAAAAAGGGAGTAAAATTTAAAATATAATTTTTATTCAAAAATTCACAGAAAATGTTATTATTGTAAAAAAAATTCAAAGGAAAATTTTCTTTAACAAACAATATTTTTGTGAATAGTAAAAAAAAATAACTTGTCATATTCACAAAAAGAAATTACACTTTAAGCCCAAAGAATTTTTACGTATCTAAGTTATTTATTCTTTGGGAACCCAATATAGATTCTTTTCTACTGAGTTAACCAAAAAATTTTTTGGAATGTATTTTTGAGAAATACTCCTAATTTGTCCAGAGTGATGGCGAAAATATCAATTCACATTCCTATATGTGCATGCATTTGGTTCCTTTGAATTTTCTAATTCTTTTATTTTATTTTTTAATTCTTCATTTTCTAATTTTAATTTATCATAATCGGCTAATAAACATAACTTTGTTAATATTCTTTTCATTTCTAACTTTTTTTTCTAGCTTAGTCATTTCTTTTGTTAGCATTTTAATAAAGCTAAATGACTCTTCATGAGTAAGAACACGTACTTGACT
>JBBPFP010319416.1:0-17226 GCA_037974795.1 Kaempferia galanga | reverse complement strand
AGCGTAACATATATTGAACTAATTAAGAATATATACGAGGATGTAACGACCAGAGTAAAGATTTCCGACAGAGTAACTGAAGCATTTCCAATAAAAATAGAGTTACATCAAGGATCAGTTCTAAGTCCATATCTTTTTACACTAGCTATGGATTAAGGCACACAATACTGTGGTGCATGTTGTTTGCAGATGATATTGTTTTAGTAGGTGAAACACGTGAATGAGAAATGTTAAACTAAAATATTGGCAAAAGACACTAAAAGAGAAAATTTTTAGGCTTAATAGATTAAAGACAATATGTGTAATTTAAGTTTAGTAATATTAGATGTAATGGGACAATTGTTAAAATAAGAAATGAGGAGTTGCTCGGAACTGATAGTTTTAAATATTTAGAATCATTTTTATAAAATGATGGAGGAATTGAGAGAGATACCTTACAAAGAATACAAGTAGGATGGTTAAAATGGAGGACGAATGGAGGAAAGCGTCAGATGTTTTATGTGATCGTAAAGTACATCTCAAATTTAAAGGAAAATTTTACAAAATCGCAGTTAGATATGCTATGTTATATGAAGCTGAATGTTGCGCTATGACTCAAGCACATGAGCAGAAGATGAGAGTCGCAGAAATAAAGACGTTAAGGTGGATGTGTGGACATACGAGGATGGACAGAATAAGAAATGTGAGCATTAGAGAGAAAGTCGGAGTTGTATTGATTAAGGAAAAATTTCGAGAGACACGTTTAAGATGGTGCGAACATGTACTTAGACGATCAATAAATGCTCCAGTTAGGCGATGTGAAACTATGACAAACACGCATATCAAACGAGGAAGAGGAAGACCAAAAAAGACTTGGTTAACAATAATAAAATAAGATAATTTATTTAAGTATAAATGATGATATAGTAGGAGATAGAGCTCAATGGCGTAAAAGAATCCATATAGCCAACCGCACCTAGTGGGATAAGACTTGACTGTTTTTGTTGTAGTGTAACAATCACTAGCTTTAATATTCTTATAAATATACAACTGTTCATTAATTTGATTGCTTATATATGTTTGTTCCAGAACTATCAGAGGGCTGAGAAAGAAGCATCTCAATATGCAAAGAAGCAAAGGGCTTACAAACTTCTGGATGATGATGATGGTGACACAGGGATGATAACACCAGCTACTGTATCTTCTGAGGGAAAGTCGGATTCTCGTCAAAAGCATTTTAGAAAGAAGAGGAAGATTGATGATGATGAAGATAATGAGGTATAACATTCTTGTTTTCTTTTATCGATTTCTGTTCATGTTGTAAACTTCAAGGTTCTTGCCTCTTCCAATGGCTTCTTACTCTACATTGGACTTAATGTTGGAGTGCAGGGTATAAGACACGAGGGACACGACCAACATGTTCAAAACCAGACATCAAAAATTGACGCAGATGATAATGATGTTAGTTTTCTTTTGAGAAAGTAGTTAATAGTAATTTGTTTTAGAAACTTTTTATGACTTCATATCTGACAAGAGTATTCTTTTATTTGGTAAATGGCTATCAATCTGACACATGTATTAGATAGCAATTTTTAGGGTTTTTTTGTGTTGTTTTGCCGAATGTTTAGGTTCAATAATTTCATTATAGCTTTATTATATTGACATTGATTGGCTAATCACATATTTAATGGTTTGAACCCTTAGGAAAGTGATTATTATGTTTATATAATGCACCATCACACTTGTCCATTGGGATGAATGAGCATGGAGCCTCCTACCTTCAACATGTCCCTTCATGCTCATTGTGACTCAGCTACGGGCCTGTTTTTTAAATTTGAGATAGATAGGATTTGAACCTTAGGCCTCCTACTGAACCTTTAGACCTCCAGTTTTGATATCATATCTTGATAACATGTTGAAATTGATTGTTTAACCACTTATCCGGTCAAGTTGGTAGAAAAGGGATCAATATATTTATATAATGGACTGCCACACTTGTCCATGTGAACCAATGAGCATGGAGCCTCCCAACTTCAACAAATTATTATCAGCATTGTGGTTATGGTGCCAATTTGAGTCCTACATTTGTTTTATAGACATGTATTTATAATCTTCCTATTATTTTAACCTTTCTTATCTTTCTAATTTCTTTATATTTTCTTCCCTTTCTCTGAAAATCTTATTGTGAATGTAATGTTTTGAGACACTTTGGAACTTAATTAAGAATCACCAAAAGTGCTAGTGCATCTTTTTCATGTCATGCTTTCAATTTGGTATGGTACTTGTATTATTGTTTAATACTCAAAGCTCTGAAATGAATTTTAGCAAAAACTAACAAGATAGTGGTTGATTATTTACATTACAAACTGAAATTGTTAGATGGATTCAGTTTTAGTGCAAAGTAGATATCGGTTGAATTTTGTCTCGGGCAAAAATCAAAAGGGTGCCTTAGATTATCACAATCGTCAAAAGGGTGCCCCTTTTATAATAAAAGTCAAAATAATGCTCTATGATATTTCTCATTTTGAAAATACACTTATCCCAACGCTGCTGTAGCAACTATGGAGTACTTGCTACTACGTGTTAAAATAAACTGGTCTAACAACAGTTTTACGTGATTTTGTCCATGTTGAAGTGATTTTGATAAGTTTAAGCTATTTTGACCAAATTGGTAAACTGTTCTTTACATAGAAGTAAGGTTTAAAATCTTGAACTGTGGCAAAATTTTGGTCTTTGATTGGAACAATATTGTTTTAGTATCGTGTCGATGTTTTGACGCATAATGGATTGGAATTGAAAAAGGAGGGAGATGAAACATAAG
The DNA here is from genome assembly GCA_037974795.1 of Kaempferia galanga. NCBI lineage: Eukaryota > Viridiplantae > Streptophyta > Magnoliopsida > Zingiberales > Zingiberaceae > Kaempferia > Kaempferia galanga. The sequence continues at coordinate 14,426 of JBBPFP010319416.1, read as the reverse complement.
GAGGAGATATTGTCTTTGTCAAGCATGATTTTAAATCTTATACCATGTGTTGGAACATATCATTCCAGGAAATTACTTAAACTCGATACCGCTTAGACAATGTCTCATTCCTTTGTTTCATCTCCTTTAACCTCCAATCTGCCATCGATATCATTATCATGTATTGAAGCGTTGTCATGATATTGGAATAACATCTTTCATGTCAAAAACCAAAACTATGGCACAACTTGAGATTTTCACCCTTGATGCCAAGTGGTATTGAGTTTTGATGATTTACCGAATCGATTTCGACCATTTCGTTGGGCAAAGTACATGATTTCAAATCATGTATAGAAGTGCTCTATGTATAGTATTTTTGACCAAATTGAACTGAAAAGAAAAATGATTTACTCTTAACACATTGTAGCAACTACACTGAAGCTGCTACAATATTGATGGAATAAGAGTATTTTCTGAATGAGAAATATGTTTGGGCGTTGTTTTGATTTTTTTTTGAAAAATGGATGCCTTTTTTATGAAAAAGATAATTAGGAACGTCCCTTTGATTTTTGCCCTTTTGACTATGTAGACTGGTATTTACTACAGTTTGTGTTGGATTTAGGATTGTGATCAAGTTAAAAGGGTCCATCCATACATTGGATATCATGAAATTAGACTGGGATCCATTTCATGTTTAGGTCTTTTTGGATGCAATTCCTTTAATCAATCCGGATTCATTTCCTTTATATAACCCAGTCTCATGTTCTTGATAGCTTTATTTTGATTTGGTTGGAATCCAGTTGTTTCTCTATATTCTCTTGGTCTTTCTTTCTTGTTATTCTTATATTGTTTTCATTTTGGGCTAGGAAAGAATTATTAGTATTTTCGAAGTCTGTTTCACCTGTGCTGACCAAACAGGAAGGAGATATGAAACCATTATTTAATACTTTTGCTCTACCTGTTATCTTGATAATAATTTTGAGAGTTTGTCGCATGACTTTGGTTTTGTACATCTATTCTTATTTTCTCCTTGATAATTTTATTTTGAATTGGTTTGTTCCTTTTTTTCTTGTGCTATTTCTGTTGCAGTCACTTTGGCCCTGAATAAAATGAGTTTCATTAAGTATTTTTGAACATTGATTGTTGTTGGATTAGTTTTTTCCCTTGTCATCAATGTATAGTTTTCAGATCAATTTGGCTGAGAATGCTTAGTCTAATATTTTAAATTTTATTCTGAAATTATTTATCTGTTTTGAGTCACTCGCGCACAATCTTCTGTTGGTTCTTTCTAATTTTTATACAAGATAGGTAGTTATGTCTGAAGTGCTAACAATGATGTGTGGTTTTCTCTCACCTTTATAATTTTTCCTACAATGTGCCCTTTGTTGATTATTATAATCAGTGTGATAGCAATATTCAATTTGTTTTCTTTCTTAAATTCAACACTTTACTGCACAGTCAGAAGAAGAGAGGAGGCGAGATCAAGAAGAAAGAGCGCAATTAGAGAGGAATATCAGAGAACGAGATGCAGCTGGGACGCGAAAGGTAAGGAAACTTTTGTCATCTTTGTATTCCCTTAAGTTTGCAGATTGGGATTGAATGATTTTTTAAGCTACTTCTTTCTGTGCGCTCTTATGAAGTTATAATTCATAATTCTGGGTCTTTACTTTGTCAATAAAACCAATGGCATCTCCTGTTTTCCTTTGTTGCTAATCAAACATTTTTGTACTACAAGCTTCTAATGCTTTGAAAAACAAATTTCCTATCTTTGCTTTCAACTTGGGGAAAATTACGATCAAAGGGGCTTACTTGAATCTGGGGGTAAAATGAGAACAACCCTTACATATAAACCCTGTTTTTTTACTATTAGCAAGAACTTGTTTTAGTTGCTTATCAAAAAGCAATCTTGTTGAACTTCAATATCTACGGGATTATTAAATAACTGACAATTGGCACATACATTTTCTCCTGTTGCTTCTCATGGGTTTTGTTGTCAAACTAAGGATTTGGCTCAAAATTGCTCAATTTTTGTACCAAAATTTATCTAAATTTTGAAGTAACCCTATAGTAGGCTTCCATAATAAGGCTCAATTGAATGAATTGATGAAGTGTATACCTTTTTTAGTTCTAACAAGTCCCCCTTGGCAGGAAGGTCCACTCAGAATTTTCTTTTACTTATTTTGTTTGTCTGGACCTGTGTAATTGGTTTGATAAATTTTTGTATTGGAAAAATATATTGTATCCTCATCAGTTTGAATGTATTGGATGAATCTTGTTTCAATAAGAAATGGCTTTTGTTGCAACAAGTCAATATGGATATCAACATATATGCATTCCCTTTGCCTTTGGAAATAGTTGAATGGTTGACTTCCCCTCATTCTATTATCAAATTATATATTTTATAGTCTCAATATATTATAGGTGACGAATCATATACTTAAATTGGCCAGATACTGGAAAGTGTGCTTATGTTCAGTAACTTAATTTGTTTGAGTTCCTTGAGAAAAGAACTGACTAATCTGATTTGTAAATTCTATTTTGTATCTTCTTTGAATCTAAATCTATAGTTTAGTAAACTTATTTTATTATTCCATAAACACATAATGTCTCCTTCAATTATCCAATCCTTTTGTGTCTTGTGGTTATCAGTTTGTATTAGTAGAATTAATTTACTTAATCATTCAGATAAATTCTAGTTCATTAATTTATTTCTCAGAGCTAGTACCTTTTATCTTCCTCCAAAATTTGCAAATTACATTTTTCATTTTAATTTGTTTTTAACAGTCTCTTTTTACTCCTTTTTCAAATAGTTAATGGAGCCAAAATTGACAAAGGAGGAGAAAGGTATGATCAGTTGCCCGTCTTTAGTTCAGTTTTTCTTTAAATGATTCTTACTTAACTACTACCATTTCATTATAGAGGAGCAGATTCAGAGGGCAAAGGCTCTTGAAGATAATGATACTTTGGAATTAAGGTTCTTATACTTGCACTTAAAATGCATCCAGGAAAGTTTTTACATCATTACACTTTATCATTTTACTAGTAATAATATGGTGGTTCTGGTTGATGCAAGAATTTTTAATTTTTTCAATCTTTAGAATTTGCTGAAAATGTGTCTTTCCTTTCCATTAAATGAACTATACATAGCTTACAAAATTTATATTAGTTGATTTGTGAATGTGAAGGTAACATGAAAAGAGAAGGTAGGATTCCTAATAACGACAACAATGTGAGTTTATCAATGTGGTAATGTACCTGCAAAACTTTGGAAAAGGCAATAGGGAAATAATTAGTTGCAGTAATTTCCAGTGTACAGATTATATAAGCTTTAGCACTTGCTGGTGCTCAATGATCTCCACATTAATTTGTAATTTTCCTTCTCATAACAGGAAAGTTTCGAGGCAAGTATATTTACAGAAAAGGAGGGACCAGAAGCTCTTGGAACTCAAGTATGCTAGAGAAGTTGCATCTTACTTGCCTTTATCTTTCTTAAACTTCATTTTCTCTTCATTTTGACCAGTGCACTTTGCTTATTTATGTCTATATGACATTTGACGCTATAAGAGGATTCTGAATTTATTTGATTTGATTGCAATCCTAGGGATGAGATTGTTGATCATGAATATATATTTGAGGGTGTTAAACTGACTGAAGCAGAAGAAAGACAATACAGGTAATTATGTTTAACTTCCCCTCTTTTTCAGAGTTGAAAATTGTACTTTCTCCATTAATTTCATTTACTATAGTTAACTTTTTTGTCCTTGTGCAAAATGTAGCTATGAAGAGTACCATGTGTGTCTGTCACTTTGCAGTGTTCACAAGAATTACCAATTCTTGGAATTGCTGATTATTATTTTTCTAGTGTTATCTTCTTAATTGCCAATTTCATGTGGGTGGACTTTTCTGCATCATCTGTTGCTTCTTGGCCCTTGATACTTGGATTCTTCATCTTCTATGCACGTCGGACTTGAACTATATGTGTGCCTGATATTCATGTCTTTACTTTGACTAACATAGTTCTTAGCTTGGCTGGACCTTTCAAACACTTCCTGGATTTCAATTTGTTTTTATGCGCTTTTATAACAAGTGAGGAACAACACTGAACCTTTCAGTTTCAGGGACAAATAAAATATGGCCTTTCAAAGGCTTTCCTGGATTCCATTGTATTGGCACATCTACACATGTATAACAAATGAGGAACACCATTGCATCTTTTAGTTTGGGGGACAAATAAAATATTATGTTCACCATAATATACCTCCAGAATTATGAATTTTAAATTTCTCTAATTATGCATTGCAAATTTTCATTTTAGTGTAGATTACGTTTTGTTCTCATCATGTAATTCTTCATTTTTTTTGATAAGTATAAATGAAGTAATGGACATTATATAATGCCACGAAGTGTGTTACATATTTGATCAGTGTACATGATATTCTGCATAGCAATCTCTCAATATGAAACAACATTTTCTTGTGATAGATGGCAACATATTCATCAATTGATATAGATGGATATGATATTTTTTTAACTCCAGACTGAATTTATGCATTTGATGAAAGAGAGATCAGTTATGAAGTGCCTCATAAGGAATATGATGAATTGCCACAGAAGGCAAAATCCACAATACTCAAGGCACCATGATATAAACCTCACGAGAAATTCTTACCTAGGAAAGTTTGATTTGTTTGCTCCAGTTAATATCTCTCTGCTTTGGGAATCCCTTTCTCATTTTTTATTTAACATCTCAAGAGAACTGATTAGCAGTATAAGTTTACACTTTACGCTGTCTGTCCTGTTAAGAAAACTTGTGGTTCAAGCACATGTGACAATTATTGTAAAGGCTTTGAACTCTTAATCACAGAGGAAAGAACACTATTTCACTGTTGGACTAGCTAAAATAAACTTTCGGTATAGCAAAAAAAAGGCAGGTTTATGTTCTAATGATTGAAGATTTTTTGGGACTCTGTCTGAATACAACCCAACAATCTATGCTAATGGTAATATATCAATATACCTCCTTTCTACTCTATGAAAATTTACTTAAATAATCCTTCTAGTTAGTTTGTGTAATCTACCTTCTACCTAGAGACTTATCTACGCTTCTCAAATATATTCTTTTATCAATCATTTTTATTCATTTAATTATGTGCTTAAATTTATTTCGAAATTTAATTTTGTGATACATCCTATGTGCCTTTTAAGGTTCAAAAAACAAATTTATGAACTCGCATCAGAGCACATAGAGGATGTGGATGACATCAACGAGGTAATGAAGCAACAACTACTGACTGTTTTTTATGCCTGTCCTCTTCCCTTAAAATTTACTTTTTTTTATTCACTTTAATTGTCTTTCACTAGTTCCGTGTTCACAACCGTTTCTTGATATTCAAATCTAGAATGTCATGTTTTTCCACTATGGTTTACATTCATTCTGTAGTAATGTTTGTGCTAGTGCAATCATTTAATTTTAACATAACTAGGATTGCATTATTTTACTAAGATTTGAGCTTGTACAATTCAGTAGCATGAGAAGCATAGCATTGGAGCAACATGCTACTTCTTACATATGTTTCTAGCCATTTTGAGCAATAATTCATTCTGATTCTTTAGGGCATGGATTTTACTGCATAAATTAAATTTTGGTACATTCATTACGAGACTTACTCCATTATTATCCGAAAAGTCATTTATGGTTGCGTATTTAAAGGTCAAAGTTAGTGCCTATTGCAGAGTTCAAGAGGTATTTTTATATATAGTGATAAGTTTTAATTTCATTTTTTGTTTCTACATTCAGTTGTCTTAGCCACGAAATTAAACACCATAGTAAACTACATCTTGCCTCTGTACTTTAAATATGACAGAACATGAATATGCTGTCTTGCCTCTGTACTTTACAAATATGACTGAGCATGAATATGCTGATCTCTTTTAAAGGTCGTCGTGGAGGCTATCACTTTGATAAAATTTGAAGACCACAGTTGATTGTCTTTGCAACATGTTTCATTGTTTCTTGCCAATCATAATGCAGTATAGGATGCCTGAGGCATACGACCAAGAAGGAGGTGTAAATCAAGAGAAAAGATTTGCTGCAGCTATCAATAGATACAGGTATGATAGTTTGTGCACAGATATCATTTTTCATTTGGACCTTCTTAGTTAAACTCATCTTAAACCTTCTAACCATTGTTATTTCATTGCTGTAATACTCTATTCATATGTGCATTTTTTATTTTCTTGTTGGCTAGAGATCCTGGTGCTGGAGATAAGATGGACCCTTTTGCTGAACAGGAAGCATGGGAAAACTATCAAAGTGGTACGGAGATATTTTTTTGTTTGAACCAACTTGTTCTGTTTGTCCTTTAGTTGTACTATTGTCAAGTTTCAATGTTGGTTATGTAGGGAAGGGAACTTTAAAATATGGTTCAAGGAACAAGCAAGCTTCTGCTGACTATGAGTGAGTCATTTCTTTATTTTTTGTATTTGTTTCTACAACTGTGGACTTCTAATTTGCTTTCCTGTCAATGCTTAGTACGTCAATGCTGATTGCCATGTAATTGTAGACAGATACTATTATCATCTTTCATTTGATGATTGTTAGACAAGTCAAGTTAATTATACTTCTTGTTCAGGTTTGTCTTAGAAGATGGTATTGACTTCATCAAGGAGTCCATTATGGATGGAGTCAATGTATGTGACAGAACAAACATTCTTCTCATACAATTATTGTGAGATATCTCTGCCTGGTTCTAGCTATTCCTTTATTTAATAATTTAATATAAATATATTGACAGTTTGAAGATGAAATGTCTTCTAAGAAGCTTGATGATTCAACCGCAAAGAATGCATTGCAAAAACTTCAAGTATGTATCTTTTGAGGATATACTTGGTGTTTATATACTTCATTTTTCCTATTTGTTGAATGAAGATCTTTTACTTTTTCCTAAATCCTTAACTAATTATCTTTATTTCATTGTTTAAACTGCTTGTTTCTTCTTGCTCTTTTTGCCAGGAAGAGAGAAAGACTCTGCCAATTTACCCTTATAGGGATGAATTGCTCCAAGCTATTCATGACCATCAGGTTTGTAAGTCTATTTAAATATATTAATTCTGTTTTCGGCTGTATTTTTTGTTTTTTTAGACAGAAGATGTCCATTGAGGTTTCAAACTTGAAGTACCATTATGCTTTTTTAATATAAAAACACTGTCAAGACAAGTATATGATGGTTTTTGTTAAACAATTCTGCTTATCTTTTGTGTTTTAGTTTGGAAACTTCTTGACCACGTGCCCTTTGCATGTCCATTTGGAAGTTATGGTGCAAGGAATTTATTAATTCATTATCTGCTTTATTTTTCTTCTGGACATAGAAAAACTAGAACATGCCATGGGAAGCTATTTATCTGGAGAGTCACAAATGTATGCTCTCAAATCTGTCTGATTTTCATGTCCTGCAATGATGTTAGATGATTGTTATACACTTATACTTGAGCCTGCAGACTTGTTAATGATATAATTTCATGTGTTAGTTCTTCGGTCACAAGAAATTTATTTTAAATATTCATCCATCTTCTTTTATTTTACTCTTGCTACATGTTTCATCTCTCTTTTTGTCTAATGAAAACAACTTTTTGGTGAGATGCATTTGTTATTTGTTTGCAACTAGTTTCTTCTATGCCTATTACATTGTAATTTTGTAAAGTAGGTGATTCACCATCATTGCCTTCTGCTGTGACATCATTTTTATTTCTATTTAATAGGTCATGGTTATTGTTGGAGAAACAGGTTCTGGTAAAACAACTCAAATACCACAGTATTTACATGAGGCTGGATATACAAAACTCGGATTGGTAAATGGATAAACCTAGTTTATTGCCAAGTTACTCTTGTTATATCGTATTTACTCTATATACATTTAAAATACACATGCAATTTGTCTTTTTCCCTAAATGTTGTTTCATTTGCCGAAGTTTTTTTTATATTTCTTATTTAGTTTCCTATTTTGCATCTCATTGTCTATTTGGACTCGGGTTATTTCACATATTAAAATTTGTTTGTTTCGGTCGACATGGGTGCCAGTTACCACTTCATCTACAATTGAAACTGTCACTGCCTTGGCACAAAGGGATTGTCAGTATCAGCCAAACCCTAGTGGTACCAATTGATACTAATCCCATCTCAATGGGTTATTGGCCTAGACAAGGCTTCATTGGGAACAATAGAAGAGTCGAGTTAAAAATTAAAAATTTATATTAATTAATTAATGTTTATATTAATGTAACCTATAGTTATATTCATAATGAAGCTATGGTACAGTGATAAGCACACCTGGGCTTTCCATGCGCCTAGGGTTTAAAACACCTGTGGGCTTCCCATGCACCCAGGGTTTGAAACTTAGGGAGTGCAAGAAATTCGCCTTCTGCATTTGAACCAGGGCCATTGTGTGATTTCCACTTGCGCTTCTTGATTTACCTTAGTGGCCGGTGGGAACCTTCTGTGAGGCCGGACCCGGCACCTCCAAGCGGATCGTAAGACCTGCATACCTGAATTACAAATAATAATAATAATAATAATAATAATAATAATAATAATAATAATAATGAATGTAATCATTACCAATTAAGTTAGATTAATATTGACTTGTACTGAAGTGTGTTGAACCGCCTCTGGGTCAGAGACTCTAGTATCAAAGCAGCTGTTCTATAATGACAACTAGATTTCCTTGTGGGAAAAATGAACTTAATTCTGTTTCGGAATTAGATATGAAACTGATAGCATTATCTTTGTAATTAGTTTTTAAAATCTTTTAGCAAACGGGCCTTTTGAGCGGTGCTTTAAGTATTTCTTCCTTTTCTGCATGAGCATATGAACTTGTACTATTCCATGGAGAAGCATCCAAGGAGAGGATGCTGGAAGTTGGAAATTCAATGTTGGTTATTGTTGGTCTTTGACTCTTTTCCTTGTTGAACCTAATTACGTTGTTAGCACACTTGCATGTGACCACTGACTTTGTATGTCATATTACTATCTGTGCTATTCCTGGAGGGAAATGCTGGAAGTTGGAATCTCGGTTGCTGATGATGAAGTTTAACCCATTTTCCCCTAATAATGTTGTTGGCACACTTGCATGTGATAATTGTTGGCATGTCATAATACTAGGATCTTTCTATTTTAGGTTGCATGTCACTAGTATGGTTTTTGTAGTCTTGATTATTGTAGTTGATACTTCTTCCATGCTAATGATATTCTACTTCCATTTCACTTGATTTAGGTTGGTTGTACTCAGCCACGGCGTGTTGCAGCCATGAGTGTGGCTGCAAGGGTTTCTCAGGAGATGGGGGTCAAACTTGGGCATGAGGTCTGTTTACATTTCCATTTCCCCATATTCGTTACAACTTGAATGTGTATTTTTAGGTTGACCTAAATGCTGTACTGTTTTTTAGGTTCCCCATAGTTGATTCTTTTTTTTTTTTTTAACTTTGATCTGAATGTATAGGTTGGATATTCAATTCGATTTGAAGATTGTACATCAGAAAAGACTATTCTCAAATATATGACTGATGGAATGTTGCTCAGGGAATTCCTTAGTGAACCTGACTTGGCTAGCTACAGGTATGTTATAGAAAATTTAATTCAGATAAGTTCTTTCTTTGTTGTTCATTCAGGGTTGTGATTGTCCTTTATTTTTTTGTGTGAAACAGTGTTATAATGGTTGATGAGGCGCATGAGCGAACTCTGTCAACAGACATCTTGTTTGGATTGGTAAAGGTAAGTAGTCTGTAGGACATTATGTGTTCTTTGTCTTTCTTTATAAGCTATCTTAAGCATAAGTAATATGTTATCTTACAGGATATAACTCGTTTCCGCAAAGATCTTAAGCTTCTTATATCAAGTGCAACACTGGATGCTGAAAAATTCAGTGATTACTTTGATTCTGCCCCAATTTTCAAGATACCAGGGAGACGATTTCCTGTAACAATAAATTTCACAAAAGCACCAGAAGCTGATTATATAGATGCTGCCATTGTCACAGTTCTTCAGATACATGTGACTCAGCCCCCTGGGGATATTCTTGTATTTCTTACAGGTCAGGAGGAAATTGAAACGATTGATGAAATACTTAAGCACAGGACAAGGGGTTTAGGTACAAAGATTGCAGAACTAATAATATGCCCCATTTATGCAAACCTTCCTACTGAGCTCCAGGCAAAAATATTTGAACCTACTCCAGATGGTGCTCGTAAAGTTGTGTTGGCTACTAACATTGCGGAAACATCCCTCACAATTGATGGCATAAAGTATGTCGTGGATCCTGGATTTTGTAAAATAAAATCATACAATCCACGAACTGGTATGGAATCATTGTTAATAAATCCAATTTCAAAAGCATCAGCGATGCAAAGGGCTGGAAGATCTGGACGTACTGGACCTGGAATGTGTTTCCGTCTTTACACTGCATATAATTTTCAGCATGATCTGGATGATAATGCTGTCCCAGAAATTCAAAGAACAAACCTTGCTAATGTTGTACTGACACTGAAAAGTCTGGGGATCAATGATTTGGTAAATTTTGACTTCATGGATCCACCACCCTCAGAGGCATTGCTAAAGGCCCTGGAACAACTTTATGCTCTTAATGCATTAAACAGCCTTGGTGAATTGACTAAGACTGGAAGGAGGATGGCAGAGTTTCCACTAGATCCCATGCTGTCGAAAATGATTGTTGCTTCAGAGAAGTATAAGTGCTCTGAAGAGACTATAACTATTGCCTCAATGCTTTCTATTGGTAATTCAATATTTTATCGTCCGAAGGACAAACAAGTGCATGCGGATAATGCTAGGATGAATTTTCATACTGGGAATGTTGGGGATCATATTGCCTTGCTTAATGTACTATACAACCACTTGTTCTGTCTTAAATATTTTGGTTAATTTATTTCTATGTTTAAAGAAAATTCAATTTTCTTGTTTTAGGTTTACAATTCTTGGAAGGAAACTAACTACTCAACCCAGTGGTGCTATGAGAACTATATTCAGGTACAAAAGTTGTTTTTAAACTTTTTTTCTTGTCTTGGACATTTCCTATTTGTCTTTTGGATTGCACTTGGGATGTGTTAAGCTCAAATATTGAATTTGTTTCTATAATAAATGTTGAACTCCATGTCAGGATTCTATTAGTTTGTACCATGATATGCTAATATTTTTTTTTTTTGGATGAACGCACCATATATTATTCTCATTTATCATTCATTTAGATGGTAAATCAAATCAATCATTTATTTGAGATCTATCTCAAAATCCTCTGAGCCACTAGCAACTCTTCCTACCTTGTTGCCGTCATCTCAAACAAGACTTATTTGCCAGCTTTTTTCACGACCATAACACCACCGGCAGCACTTTATTTAAAATTATCTTTGGAATATGACACATCATGGTGAACAAAGTACACGATGATTTGCAGTTTCTGGAAATTTTGTCTTAATGTGTAGACTATTTAAAACTCATCTTTGGAATATGACACATCACAATGAACAAAATACACAATGGTTTGCAGTTTCTGAAAATTTTCTTTTGAGAAGTTATTAACTGAGATTAAAACTGGCAATAGGTGGTGTTTTCTTGGAGCAAAATTTTACTATTTGCTTTTCTGTTTTGATTGCTTAATTGGATCAATTGTCTCAGTGAAATATAAATTATCCACTGTTCTTGCACAATCTCTGTACTAAATAACCTTCCACTAGTTCTAACTTGACCGAGTTATCTAGGATCTTCAATCCTTGAAAATTTTAATATTCATGTCAGTTTTCTTTCTTCTTGTTATTTTTCCCCCATTAGGTCCGTAGTATGAAGCGGGCAAGGGATATCAGAGATCAATTGGAAGGTCTCTTAGAAAGGGTTGAGATTGAGCCGACTTCAAACTTGAGCGACCTAGATGCAGTGAAGAAGGCCATAACTTCAGGTATGGGATATTGTTGTATGTCCATTATTCTTCTTATTCTACTATGATGACCTAATTTATTGTTCTTGCAGGATTCTTCCACCATTCAGCAAAACTGCAAAAGACTGGTGCGTACAAAACAGTAAAAAATCCTCAAACGGTCCATATTCATCCAAGCTCTGGTCTCGCAGAGGCAAGTTAACTCTCAAAATGTTGTAACTACAACTGAGTTTAGATTGTTAAAGAAGTTTTTAAATATATGACTTGCAAGAAATTTTGAATTCCCTTACTACTTTATCTGCGAGATATTTTATGTCCATCCTAATATTTTTTAACTCATTAAACTCACCACAGCCAAATAAATTTAATGATATTCCTTGGTAATAAAAAACTACCTTTTATGATGGTTAATCTGATATTTTATGTTCACTTACTGTTTTTAGGTGCTACCTCGCTGGGTCATTTACCATGAACTTGTACTTACAACGAAAGAATACATGCGACAGGTACCACTTTTTCCACTAGATACTTGGTGGATATGGTACATATAATGTCAACATTTTCTTGCAGGTCACAGAATTGAAACCGGAGTGGTTGATAGAAATTGCTCCGCATTATTATCAGATGAAGGATGTTGAAGATGGTACTATACTTATTCTTAGTTCTCTTTTGCGTTATCATTCAAATACTCATTTATCAGTGTATTTTCTTCGATAAGTTGTTGAAGTAAGATCTATTGTTGCAGCCTCAACAACGAAGATGCCTCGTGGAAAAGGGCTAGCAGCAGATTAAATACTAGGTGGTCGAGCCATGCAAGATGTTCATATGAGAGGGAAACACCAGGTTCTTTTCTGCAGATGGTTTCCCTTAATTTTGGCATGCTGTCCTTTATTGCAAGAGAAGAAGAGTAATCCCTCTCCTTCATACCGAGTTTGTGTACATACCGATGCAAAATTTGTCTGATAAGTCGCACGATGCGGAAGATATAATATTATGGAGAAGTCGAGGTATCAAATTAATATTGATCATGCTGAGCTCTGATTTCATAGATTATAGCTAACTTGGAGCTAGTGTTTAGGGATTGACAAATTTTGGTAGTATTTACTGCTGTAGATTGTTTTTTTGTCTTTTGCCTCACATTGTATTTTAAAGGTTCGATGAGCCGTCTGTAACAAGTTATGCAATCAAAGCTATGGTTTACTGTTGACTAGTTGCAAAAGTTGGTGGTGCTATATATACTGGAGCAGAGTGAAATTATGCTGTGAACCTTCCGCTTTGGACCTGTCCACACCCCGACTCGGGGCAGAAGTGCTTCTGGGCGCCTTGAGTCGGGGGCGGATGGGTCCGCAGCAGAAGCTCGGCGTCATATCAAGATTTTACTGGAGCATGCAAATACAGGTTAGCTACATAGCTCTTTTCTCAATCATTTTGAGTTCTATGTTACATTATATGCCCTCTTTTGTATTTTGGGATATCGGTAGAATTGTTGTTTTTCTGGTTGATATTTATTGGCGTAGTGTCCTAAGGTTATAGAGGCTTTATCTTAACACATTACCTGTTTCAATCATCATCCGACGAATTTAACACAGCAACGAAGTGAATCTTTCCAAGACAATGAGAACTTTGGGTAATTACTATGCCAGACTCATCTTTAATTGATTAGGACGAGTGGTGGTGAGTTGAAGGAGGGTTCAACCTCAAAGCTAACATTCATCAACGTCCGTATCGAATCCATAGGGATCACGTATCAATATTTTATATTCAGTTCTGAAATTCTGGTACAACCTCTCCCAAGGTATTCCATCAATACTAGTTGTAGCGAAAAGATAGAATCTACCATAGTAACGGTCCCATATGGTTGGTATGTGAGAAGATAAATTGAGAAACTGTAGTTAGTTACTGTTGGAAGGGTATTTTTCTCGGTTTTGTGAGATTTGACCCCTTGCCCAATGAAGCAATATCTACTTCATAGCAGCCAACTCCATCATGTCCCGCAGACAAAGGAAGACAAATTCTAGTGATATATTACGGGATGGAGCAACCTTAGATATCATAAATAAGTCAATCAGTAATAGTAATCGAATTTAAATTAGACAGACTGAACCTGAACCATCATCCGATAGGCTATCCCTATCTAACATTATTAGGACAAGTTTGGTTCCTAGTTATCAAGGATAATCTTGGTTATCCATGAGTTTTTCTTGATTCTGAAGTTATGCTTGCCCTAAGTAGAGTGGAAAGGTGAAACTTCAGCAATTCAATTCTGGCAAGTGTCCCCACGACGGCTTCTTTTATTCAAGACGGGAAAGAAAGGAAGTCTCCACTCTATTTTTGCCTTTTTTTCAAACTGCTCAACCTAGAAATATCCATCTTGGGTTAGACTCCTACCTAGGTTCGACAGAGAAAGATCCCCATCGAAACTAATTCGATCATCTCCTTCACGTCACTGTCACTCGTCCCTGCGATAAAAGAGCTCTTTCATTTCATAAAGGCAATATAGATGGACTAGAT
>JBBPFP010318328.1:0-17232 GCA_037974795.1 Kaempferia galanga | reverse complement strand
CCGTTAGTTCATCAACTACAAACCGAGATAGGGTTAAAGGTTGAGGAATGTATGGGTTTACATTCTGTTCAAGGTAGATGTGTCAAGTAGGTTAACCAAATTTTGACATTGGATAAAATCTAAACAGACCAAGTCAAACAAAAATTTGGTAGATGGACAAGTCCAATAGGAAATTGGTAGTGAAAGTTCAAGCAAGTCAGTGAGACCGGATGTGTGGCAGTGGAACTCTAGCAGGTCAAGGTGAACTAGTTGCTTGACAAATGATGGGACCATTGGATGCTTGGTAAGTGATGGAAGTCTCAAGCCATATAAATTGTCCAGTCCTTAGTTTGTGCGTGATTTTATGTTTGTGTTATTTTATATTTCCCACTGCGTACAAACTAATTTATAGACAAACACATGAAAGAAAAGTGAGGATCTAGTTATCCTAGTTGCATTTCATGATCTAACACATTCCATGTCAGATTGGGCCCAATAGCTGGGATCTCAAGGAAAAGTACCAGATAGTAGAGGGGTAAAATTCTGCTTAGATATTTATTAGACTCTTAACATAACTTGTAGCACCTGATGACAAAAGAACCAATGTTGATTTAAACTATTAACTCTAGTACCCTCCTTCAAGCTGCAGTGTAGATATTGATGTATGTTCTGCCAAAAGTCCCACAAATAAAAAACATAGAACTGAATGATACAAGGAAGATACCGTATTGGTGCAATGGTTGACGATCAATAGTTTACACTGTGATTGAGTTGATCTCCAGAAATAAATCTTTGTTGAGTATAATTTCCTTCCTCTATTTCTTTCAAATTGAAAATACTCCGTGTCATTGAAGTTTTCTATAAATGGAATACTTGAATTATGAAGCATTGTAGAGTAAATTAGATAAGGTTTTAGTAGCTACTGTTATGACATAAACGAGGAAAAATATCATGTGAGAGATTAAGTAATATTCGATATTAATCCAATGGACTAGGACTAGATGTCATAGAGGAGTAGAATTCTGATGTCTAATCGGGAAAATAGAAGGATACCGGAGAAAATAATTAACCTCTTTTGAGATTGCAATTTTAGAGACTTGATGAAAGTGTTGCACTATGATGTGATAGGTTAGATTATGTTGAGTCTACTCTACTACTCTTGTGTGGTGCTTAATTTGGTTTACACTAATGTTATTTCGGGGCAGAGAGAGTTTTATTAGGAGTCAAGTTAGAATGGGTCAGTTAAAAGATAGGTAGCTTTGCATGAAACTCCAAGAGCTCGTTGGTGGTTGGCATCATGGATTAAAATCTTGTTCGGTTTCGCCTGATACGGTGAAACATTTTGTTCCGCTCATGGACCAACACAAGCACACCTCCAATTCCAGCACGCCTCGAGGCCCCATGGATGCTCCGCGCTGGCCGGCGATGCGTCCGGAGGAGTCGTGCTAGCTCGGCAACTCGTCGGGAGGTTTTGGACCGGCGCATCGAAGGCGTTGCGTTGGCTCAGCGATGCGTCCAAACGCATCGCGCGAGGCTGGGGAAGGTTTTAATTTAATTAAATAACTTATGTTAATAGTTTTAATCAACTCTAACTATGATTGAGATAATTTAAATATGCTTAATTAAAGCCTAATAAAATTATCCTATATATATATTAAGTTCTTAAATGTCCTACTTTTATGTAGGAATCAAGGACAAAATTCTTTCCTGCTATTTAGTATGTGCTGGAATTAGTTAGTTTAATAACCCTGCATGAACTTATATTGCTAAGAAAACAAGTCCTGTATTGTTCTGATTATTTTTATACTTTTTCCTAAAATATGCAAGAAAAGTGGTAGATTTGGATTTTTTTTTTCTTGTTTGATTTCTCCAAATCATTTATTACATAGGCATTATGTTTTGTGAGTCATGCATGTTGAATGTTGAATATTGAATAGGTAACAGATAGCATGACTTGGCATACCTGCGATTTCTATTCTTTCATCGGTCATTGTAATGTAACCTCAATTTGTTAGGAAGCGGGACTCATTTGAAAATTCTGTAATTTAATTTACTGCAATATTATTCAGGCATGTCTTGATGATTTCACTCACCATAACATTGATGTTGCTTGCAATCTTCTTGAAATTTGTGGTCGGTTTTTGTATCGATCACCTGAAACTACCATACGCATGGCAAACATGTTGGAGATTCTGATGCGACTGAAAAATGTGAAGAATTTGGATCCCCGTCATAGTACATTGGTTGAAAATGCCTATTATTTGTGCAAACCTCCTGAGCGTTCTGCTCGAGTTACTAAAGTCCGTCCTCCATTACATCAGGTTTGCTTTTTTTGTTTGTTTTACTGGTTGAACCTTTCTCTTTTCATTCCTATGAACTGCACTAAGGAAGTTTCTTTTCCCTTTGCAGTATATCAGAAAACTGATTTTCTCAGATCTTGACAAGTCGACAGTCGAGCATGTTCTGCGTCAGCTGCGCAAACTACCTTGGTCTGAATGTGAACCATACATCTTAAAGTGCTTCTTGAAGGTTCACAAGGGGAAATATAGTCAAGTACATCTTATTGCTGTTCTCACTGGAGGGCTTGGTCGCTACCATGATGAATTTGTAGTTGCACTTATAGATGAGGTCAATTTCTTAAAGGCTTGAATACTTTAACTGCAGTATTTATGAAAAAACAAAGAATTTTTTTATTTTGTTTCTTGGTATTTTGAACTATAGAAAATTTCACATTTCAACATTTTTATAAATTAAGCCACTGTCGTTTTCCCCCCTGTACTAAAGCCACTTTAAAAATCTGATTTTATTTTTCATGCAATCAAAAAACCCGGGATGAGATGAACTACTTTAGGTGAATATAATTTTTTGGTGATTTATTGCTTATGAAGCCCATGCTTCTGGACTCTTTATGCTGTTTAATCAGGATCATGTATGTTGATTCAGTTGGAAGATAATATTTCTGCAATTATTAGTAGATATTGGCATTGGAAATTGACATGCTTGCCACTTCTTTGATTGACATAATTTCTACTTCAATGTTTTGTTCATTGTAGCGTCTGTAGAAAAATTCAATAGCTGAGTATTTTGCCTCTATACTTCAAAATAGTTCTCATCTAGTCATTGTATTCTTTTAGAACTATTACTAAATACTTGAGTAATATGTTGGTAATTCTTACAGAACCAAGTTAAAGATTTGTGCTATATTTGCATATCAGATGTTTACTAACAAAAAACAAGATCATGTTAAATTCCTTTTAGAAATAGTTTGTTGTTGTATTATGAATATGTTTTAGATCACCACATGTGCTTGTCTGTGTGAAGAAAGTATGATTCGATTGTTGACCGAATAATGTGCACCATTGTGTTGCTTGGGACTTGTAAAAATGAAAAGGCAATGCTATGAGGCCTGCTTGAGATTCAATATTAAACGTGCTCAGAGTCTACTCCTTGAAACTTACTAATGCAAACGAGGTGCTTCGGTTAAAATGTTTTATATTTTTCAAAGAATTTATTTCAGTAAGATCTCTTTAGAAAAATAAGCTTTTAACGAAGTCTTTTACGATGGAAATTTATTGTTGTATTTTAGGCGTGTTAATTAGTTTTGGTAAGTTTTAATTTAGAAAATGGTATATTTTTGTAGGAGTTTAATTTTGGTTTAGTTTTTTGCAATTTGTTTATTTTCTAGTTTGGTTTGGTTAGAGTCCATAAAACACATGCAATTCATAAGTGTATTTTTGCCTTCCAATTGAATAAAAATTTCTCTTGTTTAATCTCTACATGTGTTGTTTACTTCTCTGTTTGATAGTTATCCCTGGTAGTGTGTCAATTCTGTTCCTTTTCTGTATGTGAGTTTGGAGTTTGATTTTGGTGTTGCATCATTTATGTTATTGACAATTAAAAGGAAAAGGGTGGAGAAAAAGTGAGTTTCTACCAGCTAGTTGTCTTTACATCCTTGCTTTGGATAAACATTGGTGCATCTGACAAATTGTTTTGTAAAAAGGACAGCCTGATGCATGAAACTCCTGTCAATGTGGGGCTCCGGGAAAGGTCTATTGTACGCAGCCTTACCCTGATTTGCAAGAGGTTGTTTTTGAGACTTGAACCTGTGACCTCTAGGTCACATGTGGCAACTTTACCATTGCGCCAAGGCTTCCCTTGTTTGAGAAATTATGTATTAATATTTAATTATGCCAAAATGTAAACTATTTATGACTAAGTGTATTAGTAGTTAAAAGTTGGATCTTAAGTGCTTACGCACAAACGTCTTATATAGCCACTGCATTCTTGAATTCATTTTAAGATTGCTATTATCATTATCAAGAACACATGTTTGTCCCACTAGTGGGTCATATATATGGCCCTTATCTCCTCCATTGAATTGTGCTCTAGGATATGTCACTATTTGATACATTAGCATTATACCAAATACGTTTGGAATTTATGCTCATAGGGTTTGAACATTTGTGTTGATCTCAGATAGTTTTAATTTTGCCCTAGAAGCAGAGTTACATGAATAATTGCATTAGTAGTTAGTAGTTGACCTCTTTATCATGTGGGCTAAGTGCAGAACAAGTGAGCTTAAGTGCATGTATTGGAGTCTTCTGTCCGTTTGCCACTTTTAGTGGAATTTGTGATTGTTTTGATGAGAGTAATGCTTTACATAGCATGTTTGCCTTATTAGTTGGAGTCTTCTAAATGGGTCTTATCTCCTCCATTGAATTGTGTACAAAGCTATATCACTTTTTGACGATTTAGCATTATATACCGAATAAGTTTAGATCCATGTGTATAGAGTTTAGGTGCATTTTTTTAACATTGGTTGACTTGGCCTGATGTGATCCTCAATCTTCTTTTGTCCTGGCTTAGAATCAGCATTGGCAGCTTTGCTTTTGCAAAAATATTCACCTTCGAAAAGTCTGTAAGTTGTTTAGTCAACACAATGATTGCTGTTTAATTCTTAATAGTAAGTTTATGTAATGGATCAATGGGCAGGTGTAAATTATTGCAATTAATGAATCATATAGATGCAATAAATTTGAGGTTTTTTATGAATATGTATGCAATGAGTATGTTTTCAATTATAGAGATGCAGAAAAACCATCATCTTTAGTATTTTATTTTTGTTGCATCCAAATACTCCGTTTGATGCTTAAGAAATTGCTAACATACCAATTGAACATATTGTAGGTACTTGAGGAAATTAGACTGGGATTAGAATTGAATGATTATGAGATGCAGCAGCGGCGGCTTGCTCATATGAGATTGCTTGGGGAGCTATACAATTATGAGCACATTGATTCCTCCGTAGTGTTTGAAACACTTTACCTGATTATTTGTTATGGTTACGGATCATCAGAAGTAAGCATCTGGCATTAGTGTTTGGTGATTTTATTCATGATATCATTATGTGATCAACATCAAATAATGAAATGTTTCTCTTACGGTCTATTTGTTTCATAGAAAACATTTACTTGGATTTTTTTTTTTTTTTTGAATTTTCTTATATTTGGTGTGATGAAAGATTTTGGTCGGATTTTTGTCATAGCTATCATAAAATGTGGTCATTTTAGGGGAAAGTGAATTCCACTTTAAACGAGTACTATTTTTTTTGCCCACGTGTCTGTGAGCCCTCCACCTTCTTCCCTCATCCATAAGGCTTCATCTGTGAATGGCCCTACCACTGCCAATTTTTTATACAGGTAATGTTTTCTGTGAAACAAGCAGACCCTTAGTGATTTTAATTCGACAGTTATCTGGATATAGGTAAAGGTCCCCAGTTTTTCAATTTGATCAATGGTTTGCATTTTCCTGACCTCTTCCACTGTTCAATTTGTTAAGCATTATCTTGGCCTGCCAAAACTCAGGCTGGTCAAGTTGACATTTTCCTATGTAGGATTTTATAACCATTTGTAGTTCAGCAGTTGCATCTGTTGTTTCTCCCTTGGTGCAGTCTCACTCTCTTCTTTCCCGTCTACTTTAACCTGGGGAAGTTAAGTCTGAAACAAGATGTTTTTATGCATCTTTTAAATCCAATTTGTGTTTAATTCAGTTCAAATGAATTAACTTGGCTATTAGCTAACAGTGCCATGTTTGAGTAAAGTGGTAATTCTGCATTTGGCATTTCTAGGATCCAAAAAAAGCATGATGTCCCTACTGAAATCAGAATTGCTAATTATTTTGCTTCATATCCAATTCATGTACTGTTTCAAGTTTAAGGAGTTGCTAACTTTCCATCTGTCACCAATGATGGACAGTAAGAGAGAGCAATTCTTAGCTTTTGGTTTTGGAGGTCATGTATGTTATTATACCCAACTTTTGTCAGACTATGCATAAATCTGCCGTCTAAAAAAAATATGGTATTATGTATTTCCCTACTTTGTTTTTCTTGTAATTGTGACATATGGTGGTGATGTATCATCTTAGGTTTGCTAGATCTAACAGTGGAATATTTTGAGAAAGCTCTGCAGTATCAATTTTGTTATCAATGATAACATTGGAAGATGAGACTGACTGATGTTTTCCTTTCAGCAAGATACTTTGGATCCACCAGAAGATTGTTTCCGTATCAGATTGATAGTTACACTTCTTCAGACGTGTGGTCACTATTTTGATAGAGGTTCTTCCAAGAGAAAGCTTGATAGATTCTTGATATATTTTCAACAGTATGTTCTAAGCAAAGGTCCAATACCATTCGACATTGAGTTTGACATTCAGGTTAGTCCACTACTTGCTTGAGTCACCATGTTTAAGGATTTCTGTTTCTACTCAGGAAATTAGATTTGCTTACTGGACATCATTGCAGGACATGTTTGCCGAATTACGACCTGATATGACTAGGTACTCAACAATTGAGGAAGTTAATATTGCACTTGTTGAACTTGAGGAACATGAGCGAACTTCCTCGACTGATAAGATCTACAGTGAGAAGCACTCAGATGGTGAATCTCAAAAAGGTCAATCTCAGTCAATTTCAACAATTAATGTCAACGGACAAGGTACAACAAATGGAATAGAGAATGGCAGGGTTCATGATGCAGCAGGGGATAGTGATAGCTACTCTGACAATGGTAGCATTTATCACGATGGGCATGAAGACGAGGAAGAACCAATGTATGAAGACAAATCGGATGATGGGTCGGATGGTGATGAGGATGATGATGAAGATGATGGTGCAGTTGGATCTGATGAGGAAGACAATGTCCACGTCAGGCAGAAATTGGTGCAGGTGGATCCCAATGAAGAAGAGGACTTCGACCGTGAGTTGAAGACTCTGATGCAGGAGAGCTTGGAATCAAGAAAGTTGGACATAAGGGCTCGGCCCACTATTAATATGATAATACCGATGAATGTGTTTGATGGTTCTAAGGACCCGAGGTTTGTCGAGGGGGAGAGTGGTGAAGAGACTGTAGAGGAAGATGGTGGTGGTGGAGGACCAAACAAGGTGAGAGTTAAAGTGCTGATGAAAAGAGGCAACAAGCAGCAAACAAAGCAAATGTACGTTCCCCATGACTGCACTCTCGTGCAAAGTACAAAACAAAAGGAAGCTGCTGAGTTGGAAGAGAAACAACATCTGAAGAAGCGGATTCTGGAATATAATGAGAGGGAAGAAGAGGAACTAAGTGGAGCATCATTGCAAGTTGGGAACTGGATGCAATCTGGGAACAGCAGTGGTAACCGGACTACAGTCCGAGGTAATTGGGATGGTATGAGGATGGGCTTGCGGCCACGACAACATCCACATCCATCTAGTGGGTACTATCATTCGCATGGTAGGAGAAGATGATCATACTGAAGGGTAAAATTGAGTTGGCGTGCTCGGTACCATTAGTGGTTGGAGAGATCTTCTGAATGCAAGTAACCTTTGGTGGGTTGGTATCAGAGATGCGATAGGCGTTTACAAAGGCAATAAGATGTTTCTGCCATCAGATCCTGAAATGAACGTGGAGGTTCTTGGTTGTGTTTGTGAAAATGATCTGAATAAGTTATTGTAATACCACAGCCTTGTCTACTGCAGCTTGTTTCTTCCACTTGACTGATACTTCCATAATTGTGTGCGTTTCTCTGTTGGTGGATCTGGTAGGGGGTAGGATGCAATGGAATGGGAGTGAGTTATTCCTTACATGATTTCATTTCGGTTTTGGGAAGAATATTTGAAACAACTTATTATAAGGACTGAGCTGTTGGATTCCATTCATCCCAAAATTCCAGAGTCGAAAGGTTGCATTTCGTCCCTGTTATATATACAATTGCAGAAGTCATTATCTAAAACAATTAGAATATAGATAAATGAATTATGTGAAAAGGTGGATTCGATGGCTTGATGAATATGAATCTCTATTGGCTTTTTACTGTGTTCAATAGTAAATATTTTACCTTCAATTTATGAACCTGGCATGTGGTAAAGTTGATAATTGTCAGTCAATCATAAAATATCAAATTCATTGATCGAAGGTTGAAGAAATGCATAGATTTTTTCTTCAAATAACCTAGTGATGTGGATGCAAAATGATCCCACAGTCAAGATTAAGAGTTCATAACTCATTCAATTCTATCAACTAATTCGTTTGGGTCGTATTATTATTTTCTTGTGTGTGTATGAATGCACACAAGTTGTTTTCACTTTAAAATATTTTCTACTATATCAAATATCAGCACGGAAGGTTTTTGCTTCTCACAAGTTGTGAAAATTAATAATCATCACAATGTTTTGTGGGACACCTTGAATGATCTTTGCTTTAAGAAAAAATTCAGTGTCGAAAAAAAGGTCTTTTGCAATTGCACACGATACGACTTATTTATAAAAACAAACACTAAAGTCCATCTCGCTATTGACTTTGACTGCCTAGCATTCAACTATTTTTGTACTGCTATTTTGGAATCATGATTTTTATCACTCTTTTGATCATTATTATTTGATCTTAAAATTAAAAATAAAAAACAAAAAAACTACAGCAATCTCCCTACTATTATCTGATGGTGGCAAAAAAGATTGAATCTGTCATCTGCCTGTATTGTACGATTACTTAATTGAGTAGTAAAGTACTCATAACAAGAAAACATGATGCTTGACACAACAAAGATGGAATTCCAGGCTCAAGGGATACAAAAGAAAGGAGTACACTCATTGATCTTGTAACTCAAGAAATTTAGCCTTTCTATCTCAGGAGTTTAGATTTCAGCTCAAAGCCATAAATAATCAAGAATTAGCCAAAAGGAAATAGTTCATTCTCAACTAGACGATGGCCATTCTCTTCGGATGTCAAAGCTGTAGTTGATCACCAAGTGACACTTGCCGTCATCGTCGACGAACTGAACGACATTAAAAAGGAGAGATTTTTTATGCCATTAGCTGCTGTACCTTTAATGATGTGTAGACAAGAATACTAATTATACCTTCATTCTTGCAGAATATGATCCTCTTACAAAGAGGCCAGAAGGGATGATCTCTTCTGATGTTTCGAATGTGAATGCCTCAAGCTGAGGGCTGAAAGTACCAAGCATCTCTTTTGCTTTGTCCACTATAAACCAACATAATCTTAATTAATTTTGACACTGCATATAACATTAATGTTGAGCTAGCTAGACTGAACAAATTAATATATCGTTTGCAAGATTAACATTTGATCACCCTTGATGCCGGCCTTCCGAACTGTGTTCGTGTACTTCAATCCAGAAACTATGTTATTGCGGACGATGAAGATGAACTTGAGCTTGTAATGGCTACCTTCTTTCAGAGTAAACCAAGGACGTTTATGGTTCGGTGGTAGCACAGGAACTGACAGGACAATGTCTGGCCTACCAGAACAAACGATTGAAAGGCTCAGGATCTCAACCTCTGGCTCCAAGATTTCTACAACCAAACAAAACAAAAGAAAAGAAAACATATATATGCAGTAAGATATTGATGATAATTACAGATTCTATTTATTGAGGGAAGATTATAGTTACCTCCAACTGAGTTGAGATCAACACTCCCTAATAGCTGCTCCTTCCACCTCCTAAGGCTCTCATCATCCTGCACCAAGTAGTCAGTCTTAGATACAAGTGAAGATAGATAGATGTAATTGAAGAGAAGAATTGGAAGCAAACCTTATCTTTTTCGATCTCAGACTTGAGGCTAATTCTTGGCCCCAAGTCAATGCCTTCGTCCTCCTCCTCCTCCTCTTCTGTAGCATAGAGAGTGGCCTCGCTCATCTGCCTCATGAGCCTCTCCTCCTCACTGCTATCAATCTCTTCCTCTCCATCTCTCCCCATCAAATTCCCTTCTTTCTTGGCAGCGCTCCTGGTGTCCTCGGAGGCCATGATCTTAGAGTTAGACAGACACGGCTCCAAAAGCTTATTGACACGGCATGCACCTCCCCTTCCTCATGACAGAATTAGTCAGGAGGAAGAAGGGGTCTCATTGGTAAGTTTCAACCCTCCCACTAATGCAGAATTGAATCAGAAGAACAAAGCTGGCAAGTTGAGAAATCATGAGGGCCACTTCTTGAGAGAGGACGCGGTTGGATTTTGGATATAGTTTTTAGTTTGTAGGATCCTGAGACCATATGTGAAAAGGTTAATCAAAAATTATTAGTTGACCAGTATAGGAAAGAGTTAGTTTGTAGCTAACTTTGTTCTACATTAACCAACTTAATCCTACTCCGAGGCACGTGGGATCCAAGTTTGTGAAACATGAACAGCTCATCTTATTTATTTATTTATGATTGATTTGTTGTTGAGAATCCATGAGCGTAGACAGGGGGATCGTCTCTGTTGCCTGCTAAATCAATATTTTGATCTCAAAAATCATCTAACATTTGAATAATAGGTTTGGTATCGGTAAATTCTTAACTATCTGTGTTATCAAAATGAACAATACTCAGCTTTGGCAATGGAAAATCAAAGTTGCAGTTAACAGTATAAGATAAAATATACAATTTATATTAAAAAAAAATTTATTTTGACACCAACGGCTTTATTTGGCTAAGGATGTACGAGAAACTCACAAGCATAATTAGCAATATAAAAATCTAAAGATCTCTTGACAACGTCATTATGTAGAAAAAAATGAGAGGCAGAGAATTATGGGAGCATGCACCCATCTGCCAACAAACAAGAAAAGAAGCATCCAACAGGGTAAACTTAAACGAGGTTTTGGAGAACAAAACTCCACTAGAAAAATGCTCGGAAAATTCTCCCACTGCCAAAAATTATTCAAGTCTAAAAATTTCTTGTAAACTGATGGTTCACTTAAATAGAATTCGTCATTATCTTGGAAAAAGGCTGCGTCTCTAAGCACCGCCGGATCCATATTTCTTGCCAAAGACGAGCAGCTGCAGCTTGTCGTAACCAGCAAGCACACCAGCACCGGCAACGGCACGCAGTATGTTGGCACCGGCACCCTTGAACAGGGATCTGGGGCCCTCGTTCTTCAGAATTTGTGAGAAAGCATCAAATGAGCCCTTGTACTTGACGGCTTCTCCAGAGGTCATCATCATTCTTCTTCTGACCGTGTCAATAGGGTATGATGCAAGACCAGCACCGTTGGTGATTAGCCAACCCAATGCGAAGCTCGCAAAGAAACTATCCTGCAATCACAACAGTAGACGATTTGATGCCAGTGAGTGGAGGTGGCTTTACCAAACCTGGACTACATTGGATAAGCAATTTTACTCTAGAGTGTACCTACATATTCAAAAAAAAAAAAAAAAAAAAACCAATACCTGCAACTTTCCAGTAAGGAGCACTGGTTTCAACGAATCGTACATTCCAAAGTAGAGACCACGGTACACTATAATCCCGACGCAGGAAATGTTAAATCCTCTGTAAAGTCCAGCAATGCCATCAGATTGTAAGGTCTTCCGGTAAACATCAATAAGACCGTTAAATTGCCTTCCTCCTCCTCCTCCTTTCTTTGCTGCTTTTGCATCATTCGCAAGACGGGTACGGGCATAGTCCAGAGAGTAAACAAAGAACAAAGAGCAAGCACCAGCAGCACCACCTGAAGCGAGATTGCCAGCAAACCACTTCCAGTATCCATCCTTATCTTTCTTAAAGTTAAACATCCTTTTGAAATAATCCTTAAACGCAAAGTTCAGTGCCTGGCAAAGAATTTATTGATTTTACCCTTAGAAACGAAAAGATTAAAAAAAAAAAAACAATTGAGTTGTTGAGTAGTAAATGGAAAAGGCAACATATACTTCGTGTTTGTTTCATAAATATCATATTAATGCATAAGATACATTTTGCTAGTTATACTAAAATATGAATAATGAAATTTGTTCCACCAACAACAATGTATCAACAGCTGATATAAATATTTTAATTATAATAATCACTTGTTAAAATATGTCAAAGGTCAAAGCAAAAGATCTACGGTATAGTAGTCAAAATCATACGATTCATCATATCATACAATTAGTTATGATTCAACATTCTACATGAAATAAATTAAAAGAACCATTATGATTCCATTCAATAGGAATGAATACAAATTTTGTTTTATATGATTCTAGAGATAAGAAAGAAAAGTAATAAAGGTTAAATCTAACTAATTGAAACTATATCTAACCCATTAAAAAATTAAAATTAAACACAACATAGTAAAAATTAAATCTAAATCATTATAGAAAGAAAGAAAAAAGGGTTAATTTAATGCAATACAAATATTATGCTATTAAAATTAAGGTTGAGAGTAGAATCTTAAAAAAAAATGGTATGGGAAAAAACACATGGAGATACGTTTGAAATGAAATAAATGCTAATTTGTATATTGTCATCAATATAAGATCTGAGACTATTTTTCTCACGAATCAAATTTAAATTCCCTCTATACTATTATGCTATTAAATCAAATATTCCATTATTGTACATAATTTTAAATGGCAATCTAATCCCAAAAAAATTATAATTTATTATCTAAGACTTATATGATTCATAATTTAGTAAGATTCACAATTTCAAAATTCACCAAAACAATTCCCGATATGAGCCTCAATTTGCCAACCCTATTCTACAAACATTGTCAACAAAACTACAAAAGCATGAGTTCATTGCAACGTGCACATGAATTTGAGATTTGATTTGATCACCTATGCTGACAAACTAGTTAAAGTCGAACTATATCAAGGTTATAACAGTAGAAGTTATACTAAACAGTGAAATAAATATATTTGCAATTTGATAGTTAAATATCTAATTAACAGAACCTTGCAGCAAAAGCAAGTACTCAACAAATTCAAACACAGTTTCTTAAAGTGAAAAGCATATATCTCAGCAACGAGAAACAAACAAACTGTACCATGTTAATCCTACAGGATAACATTAAAAAGTGAAGCTTCCTTTTTTTATTTTTTAGGAAACTTAATAGCCACTTTATGAGAAAAATGAAGAAGTGCGTTAAAGATAACATAACATATGAAATACCTGAGTAGGAAAATAACGAATGACATTAGCTGTGTTTCCTCTCCACAGAGACAAAGCACCTTCTTCTCTAATTGTTCGGCCAAAACAGTCCGTGATTCCTTTGTAAGGCTCAGAGAGGCGACCAGCCTTGATCATCTCATCCTGATTTTGGATCAGCAGCTTCACACGTTCAATGGGAGCGGCAGCTGTCTTGGAGACGGCAGCAGAAACTCCTCCCATGAGGAAATCAATAGCAAAGTGTTTAAAGCCTTTCTCAGCAGGAGCCTGAGCAAAAACAGGATGTACAGACAGCACAGTGGAGGCATCATAGTTACAACTGCCCAACTGCAAGAATGGTTTCTGAAATCCTCCATTTAGGTAGTTTACAGCCGTAAAGTGCCTCTCATACAGAGCAGGATTGTACAAACTGCATCTCTGAGCTTTAGGATCTTGTAAAAAGCTGGACTTGAGATGGAATTGACCAGCATATTTCTGAATTACAGTTGGGTGATTAACCTGATCAGCCATGACAGACTTAAAAGACCTACATTTCAGAAACAATCAAAGATCAGCAGCATAGACTAACAGATTCAACAATAACCATACATAGCCTCCCTAATCAATGACCCTTTGTTATTCAAAGATTAAACTGTCTAGGAGTTGGATAGGTAGCAACACAGGTGATAGAAATGTAAGAGTCAAGTAAAGAAATCTTTCCAGTAGCTCCTTAATAACCCAACACTCTGAGTCTCTGATCCAGAATATACGATGGATCCTATTACAATTTAAAATTTGAAGCACGCACAACAATTAACATAACTCTAGAAACTCCTCTCTGCAACATCAATTCATTTTTCATTCTTTTTTCCATATCTTTATAAAGCTCCTAAATAAATAGATCAAAGATATTTAAAAACCTTGCACAAATTAAATGCCCATCCATCACAATTTTCCTTAGGATTTCTTTATAATTAAAAGGACATTAATATATTCAATTTAAGTTTTAATTTTGTTTAACTTAAAATCCTTCATTTCTAAAGTTTTTCTAGATGATTCAATCTTTAACGGTTTAACCTTACTCTAGTTAACACAATATTGTCATACACAAGAAGATATTTCTTACAAATGATTGGTGGCTTCATCAAATACTAACTGCTAACATAAACAAAGATTGACATAAAGCTGAACTTTGATGTAAACCTACAATGACAATCATGGCCCTCAAGTAAACTAATATAGAAAAATCAAATTATACCAATAGTTGCAGCACTAAAACTACAATCTGCATGCATTACTTTTCTCACAGCATTGTACATACTAAATATTCTTTTCTTGTCTAAAATTCACCACAAACGTATTAAAACCTATCCAAATAAGGGCCAAACAACAACAATGAAAAAACAAAAGAAAGCAACGAATTTTAAAAAACACAAAGTACAATTCAAAGACACACACACACAAAGGTCTTAAGCACACCAGCTTGAATGTGTTTTCTTGAAATTATTTGCCTATCTTTCTTTTCTCCCAAAATTTCTTTGGATTCTTAAAGTGTACTTATCTACTAAAATTTATATATTCACATAAGGTCTCACAATTTATTTTAAAACTTTGTGAACGCAGGCAAAATGAGGAAAATCCAACGGTGACAGCACCTCGCCACTAGGATTTCTGTAACACATAACTAACTCCATGGATGTTTAAGCTAAATCCAGATAGTACAACTGTTATACACAATTCCTACGATCCTATATCAATAAAAGCATGATGATAAACAAGCTAAAAATTACAATATCTGAAATCCCCCGATAGATCTGAATCTCTCGGTAGCACCCACCAATTCAATAAGATATGTAATCAAACATTGCGTAAATCCCGAACATAAAACAATAGACCATCATAAAACGCACCAGATCTACCAATCTAGCAGTTTGTAGAATCCAAGCAACAATTACACCGACCTTATTCCAACCTAAATAACCGAATCGACCAAAAACGTCGAAGACAAGGGAGGAATACACAGATCTGTGAGGCACTATATATCAGACGCCGAGAATTGTTCAAACACGATGCCGGCTATTTCTAGGGCGTCGATTTCGGAGGGGAAAAAAACGTATCAAATAAAACCACAAGAGAAACATGAAAATAACGTTAGATCCGCACAGATCTCTCAATACAGCCGAAAAAAGAAAGGCTAATAGAAATAGAAGAAAAAATCCTCGATTTAGAAGCTAGATCAGGGATTTTACCCTTCCGAAGCGCCTCGCTCTTCTTTGCCCTCTTTTCTCGGAGGCAGAGAAGCAGAGCTGGGAACGCAAGCGCGAGGGGTGGAGTCAGGTTGCGATTCCAGTGGGCTCTTAATGGCGCTCGTTCGAGGCTCTTTCGTGCGACGAAACGTGCGGACGCCCGCGGAGCAAGTATTGTGCGACTAGGAGTGTCTGCCGTTCGATCGCATCAAAGTGCACCTTTCCCGTCGATCCATTTCAATAGGAGTCCGATTTTGATGCACTGGAATATCAACGTCCCAATGGATTTTCCTGTTTCGGGTCAGGAACAAATACAATCACATGCGAATTGAGGAGAGCCGTACAGCAGCCGCTTACTTCGACGGTCGGTCAACAATCAGGTCGAAGTGGACGGTGCAGGTGATCATAAGGGTCATCCAATTACAACGTCGCTTGGTATAACTAAATATGTATTATATTAGGGGAGAGTGCGATGGTTAATTAGATAATTAAGAAATTTAAAATTTGAATCTTAGCCCTAATATATTGTGGGGATTTTTTTTTTTTTTTTGGTTAGAAGTAGGGTTAAAAATATTAGTCGTTTGATGTATTTTCGTTATTGCTTTTTAATTTATTTTGATTGCCAATAAAAAATTTTATAGGATTGAACTGGTTACTTTTAGAATTAGTCGAAGTATACCTAGGCTACGAAAAAATATATATTAATATTGACAAGCCTACCTGTTGACACCTCTATAAAATAGCACAACTATCCTCAAATATACTATTCAACATTATTATCTTTTTAATAAGTCGATTAGTTATATGAATAGAATAAATTTGCGTTGTAGCAATTATGATTTCATACTGCTACTTAGTGTAGCCACTTGGGGACAAGAGGGTGAAGCTCACTCCCTTTTATTTTTTTAAAAAAATTGATATCAAAATCTCACCGTACCAATTGATACATCATCTCATCGTCGAAAAATTAAAATTTACCACATATTTGAAAAACTCTCGAATTAAGTTATCAATTGATACCTCTTTTACGAGGAAATATGACCACTTGGAATGTTAAGGTTAAGTACTGAATTTTAAAAATAAAATATATATAATAATAAATGAATGAATTAAATCGTAGAATACGAAGTGAGGGCACTAAATTACAATTAGATCTGATTTGAATTAAATCTAACAAGTAGGCGTTGAGATAAGGATTACTTGGTTCAAACTAAGATTGATTTGACTAAGTTATAATCAAACCAAATTTAAAGTTGAAATGAGTTTGATTGGTTTAAAATGAACTAAGGTATTTTTAAGGAAACTTTCTCTTTCCTTTTTCCCTCCTTATGTACATAGCAACCCAACTATGTCGTAGGCCAATTAGCGATAGAAAATTTCAATCACCAAGTTTTTTGTCGCGACGTCATTTAGCAATAAAATTTTATTTTCATCGCTAAAGTTAGTGATGAAAATTTATTATCGTTGTTAAATTTAGCGACAGATTTCTTATTTCCATTGCTAATTTAGGTTAAAATTTTGATAGGACCCCCACAATTTCGAGATTTAAATCCTATTTACATTCAAATTTTAATATAACATTGTGATACAACTATAAATTATTTTTATTCAACATTCACAAGCA
>JBBPFP010315024.1:0-17240 GCA_037974795.1 Kaempferia galanga | reverse complement strand
TAAAAGAATTCACTTTGAGCTTAAATTCTTATGAATTTATTTTGAGTTCTACCTAAAAGACCTCATACTAACATAGATATCTTTCATCTTTTAAATCCATGATCTTTTTCATATATTTCTAACATGAGATTTTGATTATATTCTCAACAATAAGAATAAATTGTAAGAGGTTTTTCTGATCCATAAAGGTATTTGAGAATTAGAAACATATTGATGGTAGATTACCAGGACTAATCCTTAGATTAATCACCGTAAAAGATAGATACCAAATAAAACTTTTTGCTCTTCCTCTCGTTTACACCAGTCGTAACGCAGATAAATATGTATCAAGCTGTAGCTACCAGTTGAGATTTGTATTTATCATTTGATCCATTGGCCTATAATATTTAGAATCAACTTACATTACATGGTAGGAGATCTACCAATTTCCATGCAAGAATTTTCTATTACGAATTCAATCTTATTATTTATAACCTCTTTCTAGAAATAGTCCTTCTAGATTTTCTAATCCCTCTTAATTTAAATGTTTTCCCTTAAATGTCCTTAACATCCTTCTTCGATTTTTTAGTAGACTTGAGCTATTGAGCCAGTTACAAACTTTAATTGCACCAAGCCTCTGTGTGTGAGCTATTGAGTCATGCGTATTCAAGTTAGTGTTCATATATTTATGCCCTTAGATTATGTGAACGGCCAAGTGTTTTTCACAGTCTGTTCTAGATTACACAAAGCAAGGTAAATTATATGATCAATTTATAGTTGACTGCTAATTAGCTAGAGGAAAGCCAGGAACAACTGTACCTCCCACATGAGAACTCCTTAGACCACACTCATATACAAACTTGACCTTTGTTCAATTGACAACAAATCCAAACCAAACTATTGGAACTAAACATAGCTGTCACCTGTTTATCTTCCTTTTTTCACTAAAATAACTGATATTAGGTACAGGTCTGTTCATTCATAATCTTCCTTGGGCAGCATTCCTGGATTTTGGTGATTAAATCTCACCCACTTCAGCATCCAAGTCCGCTCTGTTCAACTCGGTGGAGCTGAAAAAGACCCTTCTCCAAACAAATGACAGCATCAGCATAACAAATAATGACAAATGACTGTTCATTGCTATAGAAAAACCAAATTAAACCTAATGATGAAGCAAGACTATCATCATTCAACACAAATGCTCTTATGAAGCATAAATCTAGTCAGCAACAGCAACCATGTGTCCTCTACACTTACGTGCATTTTACTCTTATCTTTATGCATAAAGAAAGACTTTTTGTTCACTTCTCAGACATCTTCAAGTTTCTCTATCTTTGTCTTTAGTCAGCTCATGTTCAAGAAGTGATAATTAAGTTAGTAGGACCAGGGATGCTGGCTCTTGATATTGGAGACCAAAAAATCTTTCAGTCACCATCTACTTGGCTTCGATGGCAGTAATGTTCAACAAGAAAAAAGAGCTTTCACGGTCATTTTCTCTTTGAGAAGAAAAACCTGGAACATGGTTGGTGGATATGTCCCATTTTCAACGTCTTACAATCTGTCACCGTTTACAAAATAAATATGAGTTAATGCATTGAGATTCTTAAGCATCAAGACATTATTTACACCCAGTTCCTGTTGCAATTTGACTTTTTTTTAAATGAATATGCTGAGGTCGAGCTGACTACTACAACATGGCTACAACTAAGATATCATGCATTAGTATGAGATTCTTTTTGTATTAACAGCAATTTCCTTGTTGATTGATCTGCTGTAATTTATGGAGTCAGCTGAGTTTTACCAAGCCAACT
Source organism: Kaempferia galanga (assembly GCA_037974795.1). Classification (NCBI taxonomy): domain Eukaryota; kingdom Viridiplantae; phylum Streptophyta; class Magnoliopsida; order Zingiberales; family Zingiberaceae; genus Kaempferia; species Kaempferia galanga. The sequence goes on along the minus strand of JBBPFP010315024.1, from coordinate 15,450 downwards.
CTGCACATTTAAGAACAATCTGACAAAAATAGCCTGGGCGAATGGCCAGCAGAGTTTAATACTCGTACAGTAATATTGTCTGCTTCCAAGGGTTAAGCCAAGTCTCTTGTTCATGCATTTTACTTCAGATTAGGTTGTCATGGGGGCCATTAGAACCAGCTTTGTGTGCCTTTTGCTCATCTTATTCACACAAAAAAATTTGTACTTGTCCCTTATGAGAAACCTTTTTTTTTAACTACTCACTTGTTGCAACAATTCTGCTGAAATATATACAGCTGCTTTCTACATAATTGTCCATGTTACCATCTTTACATGCAGCATCTCTCTCTCAGTGAAATTATCCTCAATAAATGAACAATAAAGGAAGCAACGTTGACATCGTTTTCTCTTCTCCATAAATCGGATTAACAGTATTATTTAGTTATTTTATGTTTCTTTTTGGTATTATTGTTTTTAATTAATTAATTAGTTTAATTTAAGTTGGCACTGTGCACACGGCTTGAGCCATGTTTGCTCCCCTTGTCGCGTAGACACAGAGACAGAGACGGCTTTTTTTAACCCGAAGCTTGGCGAGTGGCTTGCGGAGACGGCAATCTGAACGGTGAATGTGTGTCTGAGCGACGAGAGCGTGCGGAGCGCGACGGTTGAGACGCCTTCGCCGGAGCCGCCTTCGCCGCGTGCGAGCCTTCTCAATCGCCGCCTCTCGGACTTACCTATCTATGCGAACAAGTCGCTTCTGCCGTTGAAGCGCGGAGATCTCGGGCTCGAATCGGGTTTCTGATCTTTGGAGGCGAGGGGAAGGAGTGAGAGAATGCCGCTGGTGCGGCTGGAGGTGAGAAATGAGTACGGGTTGGGAGATCCGGAGCTGTACAAGAAGTCGTTGAGGAAGGAGGATCCCAAGGCGATCTTGGATAGCGTCGCGGTGGCCGGTCTCGTAGGGATCTTGCGGCAGTTGGGCGATCTCGCCGAGTGAGTTATTTTGATTTTCTCTTGTCTGTGCTATAGTTTGGATTCTTTCTTTCGTCTTTACTTATTCTCCTTGCTATTCCTTGTTTGCGTAGTTTTTTAGGAACTGGATGATGCTTGTTATGCATCCGATGGAAAATTCTATTTCTAGTCCTCACATAATAATGCCGTGCTCATTCTCTTTGAAATCCGCTTTCCCCTTTTATGTTCAATTTGGTTGTAGTTAATTTAAATTTTATTTCCATTGATGGAGCTGACTGAAGTGACAAATTGAATACTTTTGGTCTTTTTTTTTTTTTTTTTGATCAAATGGTACTCTCTATTTCTAATTTAATAGTGAATACCACGGAGGCTTGTTTGATAAGCTCGCTGAAGGTGGGCACGCTTTGCGGACCAGATATTGGATGGGTGGAAGAGGGTAGGTGGGAAGCTTGTCTACCACCAGTTGGTTGGGGATGAAAAGATAAAATTGCTAGTTCTATCTGTAGGTTCCATCAGAGAGAGCAATCTTGATCCATGATTTTACTATATTTACAATTAGCAGTCAAGGACCTTGAAGAGAGGCAAAGTTAAGTTGATCCCAAGAATTCTGAAAGTTCTATCTCTCCATAAACAAGTGACTACTGAAAAAAATGCTATTATATATTACATTGATTTATTATTGTGATTCAGTGGATAGTTGCATTTACCACCTTTAAATACCAGGTTTTTTTTTACCACACATGTTCTATATATATCCCTCAGATACCTTTTGTATGCCCGCACAGTGATTTTTATATAATCCATGCTTATTGAGTCCCTGCATACTTGCTAATTATCCGATCAATTACATTACTGAGATAGATTTGTCAATATCAAAGATTTGCTGCAGATGTTTTCCATGACTTGCATGAGCAAATAACAGCTACATCTGGAAGAAGCCGTAAAATGATGGCACGAGTAAGGAACATTGAATCGGCAATTCCATCTGTTGAGAAGGCCTTTAAAGAACAAACAAGTCATATCCACTTTGCATATATTGCAGGTATCAGTCTATTATGCTTCTTCCAAGCTTATTTGCACAAAAAAAGGTACTATAGTTTAATGGAAACTCTTTGGTCAAATAAACTAGATGCTTCACTTTTGGTATTTGTGTTTTTGGCTTGAATATTGTTGTATAATATGGCAAGGTTCAAAATCTCCAAGCCAAGTTGAAGTTCTGGTCTTTGACTGGAGTATTGGTATCATGACGACGTTTCAATGTATGGTGTGGTGGCAAATTGGAAGTAAAAGGAAATAAAAAAGATAATACAACGATATAATTAACTTTGAACTTTATATTCCATTTGGAATGATACAATTTTGATATTATATTATATTAACACAAATTATAGCAAAAAATAATAATATTATCTTAATTTATCTTAACCTTTGTTATAACATACCAAGGGGTGTCAATTGTTAGTGTGACACAATATTCATTGACATTATTGACACAGTGACATATCAATTTTTGGTAGCTTATGGAATCATGTATTTCAATTTTGTCACCGGCCACATAACTAGATTTCACGATAGGTTACGCCTCAAATTCCTTAAGCTATTATGTTATGCCCATTAGTGTTTTATTTCTTTGATACAAGAGTTACACAGGTTTCTCCAATTATATCTTTTTTTCTTATTACACAGGTTTCTCCAATTATATCTCTTTTTCTTATTTTTTAAGGGTAGCCCGGTGCACGAAGCTCCCACCATGTGGGGTCCCGGGGAAGGATCCATTGCACGCCATGTAGTGAAATTAGTTTATCCTCTCCTATGGATGTAGGCTCTAAGATGAACCATGAATGCTGATTTCTCTTTGTTGTGATCTTATCTGCTCCGTCGTTGCCTAACAAATAACATAGCCAGAAAGAATGATTTGATTCTAGTGCTTATTCTCTATTTGGTTGCATTTAGCTGCTGACTATGATCATAGAATCTCATCATAGATATTGTCTGATTGAGATATTTGATCGTTACAAAGGCTTCCAATATTAATGATGAAATGAAGATATTTTGCTAGAAAGTTCCCATCATCTGTATTTGTCCCAACTGTTTAGGGTTGGGAACATGAATCCTCTTCCTCTACTGAGTTCTATCCGAGGCTATAATGCTACTATCATAGAATATATTTTAGGAATAAAAATTTCTTTTCGCGTGCTCAATTATAAGTCTTATGACAGAATATGGCTATGCATGTTCGATTCCTGATGACATTTCCTTTCCAGGTTCTGACTGGCATACTCGGATCCCACATGGACAAAACCTCCTACTTTCCAGTGAGCTTCCTCGCTTTATGATGGATTGTTATGAAGAATGCCGTGATCCACCTCGTTTATTCCTCCTTGACAAGTATGCTATTTGATGATGATTCATGATTGATCTTCTATTTCCTTTTGTTGTCTCCTCATGTATATATGTTCAAAATCCTTCCTCCATTTCAGATTTGATCATTCTGGTACTGGAGCTTGCCTAAAAAGATATTCAGATCCATCCTATTTCAAGAGGGTGTGGGCTGCATCACATATTGAAGGAGCTAAAAATGATAGAAAAGAAAAGAAAGTTGAAAAATTCAAGGTCATTTTCATTTTAGAATCTATTTTCTACCTTATGTAGGCAACTAACTGGTTAAATAACCCGAAGCAACATTAGGAGAGAAAAACATTTCTATGCAGAATTTTGTCGACTTCTAAGTACATTGTCATCATCATTATTTAATTGTATTTGTTTTATACAATTTTAACACTGATTGCATAGCTCTAACTGAAGCCTCAACCTAATTATATTATTTTAAGTACAGTGTCATCAAGTTGTGTTTGTCCGTTTGCCCTAGCTATTTGTAGTCAGTTGCATAATGGGGTCCATAAGAGTTCATGTGGCATGCCACATGGCAGCTTGTATGGATGCCCACATGGAAGCCATGTGGTTGATTGACGGCTACCATGGATATCCACCAAAGCTTCTCAAAGAAGGCTAGACAAATCACAGTCTTCATGGGCGTTGGCAATGCATGGCCAATGTCCTTGCCTTGCTTTAAAAAGGAGTCCAATATGCCCAATTTTGGGTGTTGATCAAAATCAAAATTGGATTTTGTTTATGCATTTCACTCTTAATTTCCAAACCTAATAGATAAACCTCTTTACTGGTGACTTTTAGTGATGCCTCTCCATCTCTATAAAAAACTCCATTCCACTACTACAACTCAATTCAATCTCACGTAATTCCTCTACTCTTGAGTTTACTTCTCCAATCTTCTTCTCTAAAGTATTCCTAGGTGTTGGAGATTGGGTCCTGGAATTAGATTATTCTTATTCCAAGAAAGGCAATATTATCTATAGTGTCCAGCTATGCCATGACCTTACATCTAAGTTTGATGGCATTGATGATAAATAGTAAGCTTTTGGACTCGTCTTAAAGAGAGAGTGTACTTTGTCGCAACCAGACATCTCTTTTGATGGCATTGTTGTGTCACCATAATGCATTTGGGATGACTACTTGAAGAGGTGCCTTGTCGACTAACTGAGGAGTCATGCTTCACATTACCGACCCTTCATCCTGCTACTCTAAGCTACCAACGAGTTGACAGACTCTCCACTTATTGGAGATAAAGCTACACTGACTATAACATAGGTTACATTTAACATTTTTATCTATCAACATTGGAGGATGGAAGATTTATCAATACGAGGATGGCATGGTAATATCAAAATGGTAGAGCTAAATATGGCGATGTCAAAAATGGAGAAGTTAGGAAGAAACTTAGGGGTTATGATAATGTAGAGTGTAGACGAAGAAAAATGTCATAGTGGAGAGAGGAAAGTATGAATAATAGGGTTTATAACAAGAGGGGATGAACAAAACCTCCCCTATTGGTGATTGGGGGAAAAAATGATACACCAGGAGTGGAATGCGTTCAGGTATCATATTCAGTAGGATGAAATACTGTGTTACATTAACAGACAACTATTGCATGATATATATTGAATTAAACATACTATTGTATGTCTAAAGCAATGTGAGACTAAAATCGTAACTAATATAACTAAAAACTTCAATCATTCTATAAATAATAACAATCCAATATCATTTGTAATGTGTGGCATGCATGTGTGACTTAACTATGCTTTCCAGGCATTTGATTTCAAAAGAATAGCAAACTAAAGTTGATTTGTTATATGCTAACAGCGGAAAGGGTCAAGATTTAGAGATGCAGAAATTCAACAGGCAATTTACTTAGCACGCTGTCCTAGCAGGTATTTTGCAGGTTATTGTTTGAAGTATTAAGCTATTTAGCATTACAAAATATTTCTGGTTTTGTTTACTTGGACTAATTTGATCATTATTAACTCTTAGTGAACATAGGAAATCTGACAGAGTTGAAAGATTTGCATCCCTAAGTACTGATGGCTATAGCATTTCCCTTGAGAATGAAAATATTTCTTCACTCGAATTGAGATTAAACACTGAAATTTCAAGTAGATCTACCTCTTTCGGTTCAAAGACAAAGGAAAGCTTTGTTGAGGAAACCTCATATGCAGACCCTCTAGTGATGCCTGATGAGCTTGACTATAATGGACTGTCTAATCCTAATTTACATGGCAATGACAGTGGTCTTAGTGTTTCTGCTCTACAAGATGAACTAACCACAGAGAATTTCGATGATGCCTCTCAACATGATTCACTGCAAGAGCAAAGTATGCCAAGATCTTCTGTCACATGGGAGGAAAAAACTGAAATAGTTAAGCCTACAAGTCCAGCATCATATAGCGACATACTTGTCGACAGAGTTCAAATGGTGCAAGATGGCGTTATAATTGAAGATTCAGATTCTCTCAAATTAAATCCTGAATTAGTCGATGCTGAACATGCGAAACTTGAAGCATTGATTCATGAAGACATTTTATTTCATGCTATCAAATCTCCAGAACAATTGTCTAGTGGCAACCATTTTGATGAAGTCACCAGTGAGACAGACAACTATGTGGATGCACCCAACACATTGGATTCTGAGACAGAGACAGAGGCTGAGTATCGCACTAAAATAGAAGTGCAATCAATAGCTAACACCAATTCATTAGCAGTGGAATCTGAAACAACAGAAAATCAAATTATATCTGTACAAAGTCCAGATGTCAGTGATGCTGAAACTCCTGCTTCATCAGATAGTGCTCCGATTCAAAATGTGACTGAAAACTTTTTGCATTTGAGCTCTTCAAATGGTTTGGAATCTGTGCAGCTACCTTATGCCACAGAGTTCACTCAAAACCAAGACTACATTATCCCTAATTATGTTTCTGAAATTCCTCATATTTCAGAAATTAAGGATCATCATGAGTGCATTGATGGTGGTCTTTCTTCTAAATCAGGTGCTTTATGTGGACCAACAGTGAGATTAGATGAAGCCACATCTGAGCCATCTACATTGGTACGTTCTGTTCCTTCTGATGTATCTTCTATGCCTTCTGTTCAGCTTTGGACAAATGGTAACCTATTTGGAGTTGAGCCATCAAAACCGCCAGACCTTGGGGCTGTGAATAAAGAAAATGAGAACTGCTTACCTAATTCTAGAGGTTCTGCAACTGGTTTTTCGAGTTGCACTGTTAAGTCTCAGATGTCTGTTACTGAACCAGGTGCAAAATCAGATGAAATGTCCTCTGTAAATGATCCTTCATCAGTAGATTTCATCTCGGAAATGGAAGTGGGTTCTGAATGCACAAATTTGGCTTCCTGCATTCCACAAAACTCAGCTGAGGGTCAATTGTCAGCGAGAAGAAATAATTATGTTCAATTGTCCAAAGATGTGGATATCAAACAGTTCTTGCATATATCTGTGCAACCTTCGTTACCAGGTAAGGTGCAAAATAATCTTCATGATAGTTATAGTAGTAATGATGGTTTCTTAAATAAACTTGGAACCACAAGAACGAGTGACATTAATGGAGCACCTATAAGAGATAGTTCTTGTGTTGGGTCAAGTGCAGGGCCTAGCCAGAGCACAATGGCAGTCTCCAGTTTTTCTGAGCTTGCACAGAGGTTTCTTTCAAATACTATCCAAAGAAAAGTATTATCTTCCACAAATTCAGGACATACAAGCACTGAAACAAAGAAAACAGAGGGAAATTCCTGTCTGAATAATAACCAGGAAGAACCAAATATTGTTGCATCTCAAACATCATACAAACAAATTGTCAATGAAAAGGCTACTCTCATATCAGAAATGGAGCCAGTCTCTTTAACTCAGCACTATGCTGAGCAAAGTTCTCCACCCCTTGAATATATGAAAATACCTTTCCATCCTATGAATGGCTTGGAAAATTCTAGATTGAAACTGGATTTTTCTAGTGGCAGTCTCCATGAAAATAATGAAGATTTCATCTTTCCATCATTTCAATTGCTGCAAGGCCCCGTTGATACTTTGCCAGAAATTTGCTCTGAATCAGATGACGACACGTTCTGCAGATCTTGTCCATATTCTTCTGAGGATCTTCTCAGTCCTTGCTCATATTCAAACTCTGAGCAGTGGGATCAAGATGAAAGAAGTGAATTCTTCGATCATGGTTTCAATGATATTTCACAAAGGTTTCAATCCTCAACTACATCCATATCGAGGCCTGTAGGTTCTGAACAAATGAACCATGCCGATATGCACATACCAGGAGAGGAAAACTTTGATGTTATTGCTGACAATAGCAAACTACCTTTCCATTTAGGATCCATGATGGGGCTTCCTGGACTTGATTCTGTTGTACCTTTGAGAAAACAAAGTGTACATTATTCGTTGCCAGAAAATCTAACAAATACAAGAGTACCTAAAGATGGGGCACCCCCACCCCCACCCCTGCCCCCTATGCAGTGGAGGACATCAAAGCCTTCAGCTACTTTTGAAGATTATGATAATTTTAAAAACAATCTTGATCACTTGGATGGCTTCCAAGCTCCAAAATTCTCTCCTTCCCAGAAAAAGGAACAAAATTCACCCATCTCTTCACACAGAGTACAAGCTGTCTTAGAACATCCAAAGGAGAAAGTCATTACATCAGAAATCAGGGTATGCATTGTTCTTTTATCAGCCAAAATATAGGATAGTACTAATTGGAATTTCTTGAGTTATTAGCATAATTTTGTTTCTATTCTTAAGAAATAGTAGATTCCTCATTCAGTGAATTGTGTTTCAGCAAAATCAGCAGAAGTTGAATGAACTAAAAGGGCTAACTCACAGTCCTAGTCATAATGAAGTCGACATGAGGGAAGATTTGCTTCAACAAATCAGAAATAAGGTTGATTTTGAACTTAGAATGAAAATTTTGAAGATTCAATCTTTTTTCATTAATTATACTGCTTGCAGGATTTCCTATATGATGTTTCATTCTTGCACATCCAGGGAAAAAAAACTTATTCATTGTCCCTGCAATGTGCTGTAGTATTATATTCCATCTCAGTTTTAAACTTGAGCATTACTGTTAAACTTAATTCTTTCACTTTCCTCTAAGTAACTTGCATAGTAGCTTCCGCAAATATGTATAGCTTTCCATGTCCTAAAACAATAATCGTTCAGAAATCCATAAGAACTCGGTTGATTAAACTCATTTGTTTACCTAAGGTACCTGAGTGATCTCAGAACCACCTAGCAAGGATATGCTATCTTGGTTATTTAGATACCCTTATGTTCCCACTGGACAATGTGAAGTGTTTCCACCTCAATCCATTCCCTTGTTAGATATCCATACCCATCTCTTCGTAAGATAGTATAAATTATGAATGATGATTCATTGTTTTGGATGTTTTAATCATATTCTGGGTAAATATAGTTAATAGCAATATTTCTTTAGTTTCTTATTCTCTGGATTCACAAGCAAACAAACATGTCACACGCCTATGTGACATGGATTTGGATGCTTCTCGTTCTTATTATCAATCAGTACTCAGTAGTAATAACATTATCAGCATAAGAAAAGATGACTGCGCATACTGGTAGTTTGTCGTCATGTTTCAACAATAATATCTTTAGTATACATGTTCCAAGAGAATCACCACATGTATATCTTTAATTTGCGTAGGACAATGTAAAAAATTCAGTTTATATTACATTTATAGGAAAATATAGTCCTCTAAATCTAAACCTTGACAACAAAAATCAGGGCATACAAACACAATACTATTCATTGAGTATTGGTAAGAACATGAAGTCCTTTTAATATACTCACAGTTCTATCATCATTTATATCTCAATTCTCATCCACATTTACATTGATCTTGGCAAACACAGAATAAATGTTCATTGAGTATCTATAGTACCTATAATAATATTTAGTGTCCTTGAAAAACATGATTTATGCATAATTTCTCCTCATTTATATTTGATTCACGTTTTGTTTGATCTGGCAATTGCAATATAGTTTTGCTAATTTTGTGTTTTACATAGTCATGTAAGAGTTTTGATTGAGTGGTCATTATCCCTTGATGTGTCACATGGAATCCTAAGTTGATACATTAATCAGAGGTAGGCTTTAACTTAGAGTCTGTACTAAGTTGTGGTTCTCTGACCAAATTTAATTTCCTTTTGCATGAGATTGGAAAAAAAAAGCTGGTTCACTTTCATTGAATATCAGAAAATATATATTATTCTCAACCATAGTTATAAAAACCAGAACAGACTGCTGATTGGGCAGGAAATAATGCGAGCCAGATATTTCTCGGGGATTGAATATCCAAAATTACTTAGTAATATTCTTGTCAGATTGATGGTTTTTGTAAAAATTGAGAATATAATAGAAGGAATGTGAGAATTGTTTGTTATGTGAAAATTTCGTGACAATTTTAAATATTTTTCACTATCTAAATTTATAGTTTATGAATATAAAATCAATAAATTAGTGGTTTAACTGGTAGATTGGGCCAATGGAATCGATCCAGTCAATGTCTAAATCTACTTATGGTTTGACCAATTGGCACCCATTGGTGTGACCATCAAACATTTTCAGTTCGATTTTTATAACTATGTTATGAACCCATCATTTAAGAATTTTTTTCCTGGTGATACGTGACAGAAGTTGATAGCTATAGTCAGGTTATCTACAAAATTAAGATAGCGCTACTCTTACATCTCACAGCGATGTTGCTAAATTAAAAAAAAAAAAAAATAGTTCGTGCTCCTTAATAGCATTGATAACTACCTTCACCAAACTGTTTGACCAATAATTGCTGTTAATCTGCAGAAATTTAATTTGAGACGGACTACAACATTGATCCCACGAGACATTCCACGCCCCACAACCAATGCTGCAAATGGTAATGTTAATACAATTTTGCAAAAGGCAAGTGCCATTCGCCAGGTTGGTTTCATTTATTTTCCCCTCTTCTGAAACTTTCTTTCCCCACCTTAGTTTTGTTTCTGAATAGTTCTTCCATTTCTATCAGGCATTTGTGAGCAGCGATGACGACAACTGGAGTGATGCTTGATGTTAGTAGTTTTCAACTCTTTCCTGGCATTTACTCAAGTTGATGCCGATCCATGTTTCAAATATGTTAATATATATATATAATTAACCTCATGTTTATGTTTAGTTTTTTAGTTGATGAAGATCTTACTTAGAATTCTAATGTTAACTCTACTGTTAATTTCTGTAATTATATCTCACAGGTTTTTCTTTGCCTGTTTCTTTATCTTACATGATATTTCTCAAATGATGTGATAATTTGTTTTTCACTCTCAGTTTGTTATCGTTATTGGTTGAATAATTGTGACTCATGTAACTATACACTTCACTTTGCGACTCATTTAATTGATAAAAAACTTGAGGCGTCACACATTTGCATACATGTACTGTCTCTCCTTTTTGGTGTCTGTAGGGCCAGTCATTGGCACCTAACTGATCAGCAGGAGCACTGTTTAGTGATGAAAGGTTTGGAAGCTACTTCCGGACCTACCATTTTGCCTTCTTTCCCTTACTCTCCTATACAGTGAATGTGTAGTATTCTCACAATATACGTCTCCACTGCCAAAGTGATTTGGCAGATCGATTCTTAGTCTCTACCATAGGATTCTCCAGGAACCATGTAGTTGATGACTGACAACTGCAAAGCGCTTCACAGTGGCAATCATTACTGGTACGTTTGAAATCATTTGCTCTTTTCACTTTATAATAAGACTCCTGATCACTTTTTAGCTCTTTGGGGATTTCTTTTACAAATGGCTCGTCATTTTCAGGTTTGAAATGCATATTATGGTTGAGAAAACAATACTTTATTGATTGGGTTTAATCATATTATTTCAATATATGGGTAATATGATTTAAGTTAAATGTTGTTTGTGTTTTTGATATGTTGTATGAATATATAGAGATTTAGAACAATACACAGAGCTCGTATAAGTATATTGACTTGACGGAATCAAATTGTGTTTAGTTCAATGGCGGCATAAAATGAGCAGTTGAGGTTCGGAGGAAATCAGAGGATTCTTGAGGACGAAACATTGAGTGACGGACTTGACGATATGGAACATCAGTTAAGTAGCATGGAACGAGCTCAGGGGAGCTTGGTCCACTCAATAGACTGATGGTCTGGATTGAGGAGGTTGAAGATCTTGAGTTGAAAATCAGGAGAGATTACACGAGTGAAGGTAATTTTGGGGCTTTTGTATTGTAAATTATGTTTTTAGCTATGTAAGATTAGGCTAATTAATGGATTGATTGTGAAGCTTTTGGCCAAGAGATTGTATGTCCTAAGCTTTAATTTTTCAATCAATTTAGTCTTACACTCTGCACAATGAGGTTGTGGGGCTGAAACTTAAGATTGGTGGGGCGTAAATCCCACCGCGGAAAAACTTACCTCTCTTCACAGGTGTCCTCAGTCACCATAATTAATCTCTTTCATGTTGATTCTGGGACAAACTGACAGGGGTGTTAGGAGCGTGCATTTCGCTTTTTGCCAAATGATGGATATAAGCTAAATCATTGAGCACTCGACTAGATACAAGTGTTGGATGAATAAAATATTTTTGGGCAATTGTTGATTAAATGTAATCTTAGTTGATTGGCTAATTAGTCAACTAATTTTGGAGTCGTTAGCTCATTATGTTTGGTCATCCAATCAAGTGCTCTCAAGGCATAGCTGAGTTGACTACTATGAGGTAGATATTGTTACAATGGTTAAGGGGTTGAATTTCAGCAAATTGAGAAAAATGCTCTCCCCTATAGTGGCCAATTGTAGCTACCTGATTTACCACCTTATGACCGTGGGTCCGACTGTGTGGACTGTTAGGATGATAGATTCTACCTTTTTATTATAATTGGTCGTCCAATCAACTATAGATAGGTGACCATAATCAAGTCATTCGGGTCTTTGTTACGAAGAGTTTTTGGACACTTGATACTTATCTGAGCAACATGTACTCTTATGCTTGGTGCTCAAGGGACTTCAAGGGTTAAGATCAAGGTTGAAGACTTCAACTCAAGTTCTTTATAATCTACTCCTAGTCTTTACATTTCTGTGATCTTTTAAAGTAGAATTTTACTATAAGCAACCTATTGGTCGAGTGTATAAAGGGGTGGTTATATTGAATTTTTAAGGTGATGCCATTAAATGCATCATATGTGGAGTACGAGCACAAGTGGAGTCTTTAAATTATGTATATTCTTGCAATTGCATTATTGTTAGTTGTGCGTATGTTATTTCCTTTGCACATATATATTTGACATGATCAGCCAAAAGCACGAACACATAGCTACTAACAATTGTATTGTTTGCCATGTGTGCTAGAATAGGTAAATTATATTTAGCATCTATTCATCCTCCTCTAGATGAGCTTTTGAACTATCGTCGTTAGAATTGCTCTGCTGTTCAGCTCAGTGAAAAAATCTTAGTTATTTCATCATTTAATCATTTGTTAAAGATTCAACATGGGCTAAGTGCTAAGTGGTCACTCAGATTTGACTTCGGAAATCCAAAATAAAATAAAATAAAATAAAAACTTTTCAATCAATATCATTCAGTACCCAATTCACCTAATCTAGTTTTCAATCTAGCCTGATGGGGGAGTGTTATTGGCCGTTAGAGAATACCCTGATTTCAGCCTAGATTAAATCCTTCATCACTTGTATGCTGTTTTTCTTTATCATATACACATTATTTAAATCTTTATTCGAGGATAAGAGTACCTTTACTTGAAAAGTATTGAAGATTACGCTTATAGTGTGAGAACTTGCCTATGGTCCAATTAATGCACTCAGTTTGTCCACGGGTGATACATGATTACTTTAATATATTTTGAGATTAATTTTTTAGTGGGTATAAATATTTATATAGATTTTTTATATTAATTTTTAGTGGGTATAAAATATTTTATTGAATGTTTGATCTCCTCTAGGTAACGGACCACTATATTAGGTTAAATATTCTATTTATTCATTTTTATAGAGTATGAGGTTATCCTAGAGGGTCGTTAAGGTGACGACCTCACCTTATGTTCCAATTAATGCCCCGTACGATAATATAACCATAAAATCCCTCCAACAAACTCCAAACATTTATTGTTTAATTTCTAGCTACGACATACTATGGATTTTTTTTCCAGTGGAATAAAAAATATAGGACGTTGATTGCTGGACGAGGAATTGCTTGTGCTTTTGGATTTACCCCAGTGGCTATTGGGAAATTTCTATAGCACCGAGTTGATTACGTCCAAAATTAATTGGTTTGAAAAGTTGGATATATATATATGCTGCGGCACCGCCGGTGCGGTTTCGTGCGGTGCCGCTGACGTGTCGCCTCCACGTCAGATCGCGAACCTCGTCCCTTGCGTGCTCGCACACAAAATCCCGATCGCGCTTCAGCAGCCTCGCGAACCCTAGCCAAAAGGAAGTGCCACGCCGTCCTCTCCTCCTCAAGCACTCCTCTCCGCCCCTCGGCACTCCTCTCCGCCCTTGTTGCTCGCGAACCCTAGCCAAAAGGAAGCGCGCCGCCCCTCTCCTCCTGAAGCACTCCTCTCCGTCCTTTTGCTCACGAACCCTAGCCAAAAGGAAGCGCGCAGCCCCTCTCCTCCTGAAGCACTCCTCTCCGCCCTTGTTGCTCGCGAACCCTAGCCAAAAGGAAGCGCCGAACGTGAATCGCCGTCCTCTCCTGCCAAATCTCTTTTTCAGGTACTTCTTCTTCTTCTTCATGTCCGGCATCGTCTTCTTCCTCGTCGTCTGGTTAGTCTCGTCTCATTCCTCGTCGTCTTCATGTCCGGCATCGTCTTGGGCTTATCTTGGAGCGCACACTACACTCGGTACTTCGCCTCGCGGACAGAGCTATTCTTCCCGACCACCATCTATTCGACGGAATGCTACAAAGATTCCACAGGCTTCAAGACCTTCACCCAGCCGACCAACTTGGCACATACCATGTCCGACGACGAGCTCTTTTGGAGGGCGTCGTTGGTGCCAAAGATGGAAGAATATCCCTTCCAAAGAGTGCCCAAGGTGGCATTCATGTTCATGACAAGGGGGCCTCTGCCTTTTGCCCCTCTCTGGGAAAGGTTCTTCAAAGGCCACAAGGGCTTGTTCTCAATCTACGTGCACACCCTTCCAGATTACAGGCTCAATGTACCAGAGACCTCGGTTTTCTTCGGCAGACAAATTCCTAGCGAGGTGAGAAGCTATATCTAATTCTGTTCACTTCCATGACATCACACAATCAAACTTCTGTTCTTACCTCTTTATCTATTTGCAGGAAGCATCATGGGGATCCATCACATTAATAGATGCCGAGAAGCGCCTCTTGGCTAATGCCTTATTGGACTTCTCCAACGAGCGCTTTGTGCTGCTCTCCGAGAGTTGCATTCCAGTACACAACTTCCCTACTGTATATGAATACCTCATCAATTCAGCCCACAGCTTCGTCGAGTCCTACGACGAGAACACCCGGCAGGGCCGCGGGCGATACAGCCGGCACATGGCGCCCAAGATCATGCTGTATCAGTGGCGGAAAGGCTCTCAGTGGTTTGAGCTCAACCGCGAGCTAGCGGTGAGCATAGTCGCAGACTACAAGTACTACTCCCTCTTCAGAAGGCACTGCAAGCCTTCCTGCTACCCGGATGAGCACTACATTCCGACTTATATGAACATGTTCCATGGATCGTTAACAGCGAACCGGAGCGTGACATGGGTCGACTGGTCCAGGGGCGGCCCTCATCCGGCACGATACGGCGCTCCGAATATCACAGTGGAGTTTATTCAGGCCATAAGAAACAATGGGACCTTCTGCCTGCACAACTCAGTGCCAACCAACATTTGCTTTCTCTTTGCAAGGAAGTTTGCTCCTAGTGCATTGCCTCCTTTGCTCAACCTTACTCAAGCAGTAATGGGATTTTGATTCATTCACTTCATTGCTTCACAAAGTCATCTATGATCTATCATTATATTCATTGATTTGTTTAGATATAAATTATGTGAATAACAACAATCATTCACTTCATAGTTTGTATTCTAG
>JBBPFP010309539.1:0-17262 GCA_037974795.1 Kaempferia galanga | reverse complement strand
CTGACCTATACCAGTGCCAGCACAAGCCGACATTGCTTTGACCAGCGGTGAGTGAGAGAAGCTGGAGGAGCATACCTTAAGGTTATAAATCGCTAGAGGAGAAAGGAGAGCACGACAAGACGAGAGCAAGAAATCGCTAGTGGTGAGTGTATCCCGAGAGCATGAAGAATCGTGTCAGGGAAGATAGGGACAGAGGCTGATATCCTAAATTTAGCGACGGATAAAATGATCTGTCGTAACCTGTTAGGATTTAGTGATTGTAGCGAGGTAACCGATAACATATTGCGGTAGGTAAAATATATTCGTCACTAATAGCGACGTATAATTAATAATTCGTCGCTATAAGCGACGGATAATTATATATCCGTCGCTATTATCACTAATAGCGACAGATATATTTTTTCCATCGTAACTCATTAGGGTTTAGCGATTGTATCGAGGAAACCTTACGACGACAAATTGCGATGGGTAAAATACATCCGTCGCTAATAGGGACGAATAATATTTGTATCCGTCGCTATTAGCGATGGATATTATTTGTCTCTGTCGCTATAATTAAAATTGAGACGGGTTATAAAAGATCGGTCACTAATAGCGACGACTTTAAAAAGACAGTCACAATGTTGGATTTTTTTGTAGTGTCTTTTTTTTTTTTTAATTTAGATATCTACACAATGCTTGATATTGTCCCATTGGGCCTAAGCCCTGATGATTTTACTTTTAGGCTCTACTCAAAAGGTTTCTAGTGCCTATTTAAAGTCGTGGTCTTTTATATAAAAGTTTCATCCTCCCACTATATTGAATGATAATGTAATGACCATTATTATCTCTAACTGTTTAACGATTAACGATTGACTATTTTAAATTGATAGTTAAGGATTCTATATTAATCAACACTTATCAATAAATAAAGAATGATTTACTTGGACAAATTTTATCTTAACCGATATGACATTCGAAGTGTGTAGATTGTGTTCACACATAGGTTACTTTTGATTCGGTACCATAATACTATAAACTTTTAAACTTAGGACTGAGCTCCCGCACACAATGTAACCTCCTCGCCTCCACCATCATCATTTTCTACTCACCGACAAAAATTATACAATAAAAAAATTCCAGGTATATGACTTCGAATCCAACCTTAAATAAACAGTGAGTTGAAAATTGAAAACAAGTCTTTGGAGATTCTTTGATTGTTATTTTTTTTAGCTTAACAGTCAAAAGAAAACTAAAAAAGATACATTGCCGGACAAATTAGGAAACAAAATATACAACATGCTTCAGTGCGGCAATAATTTGAATATAGAATAATGATCAGTAATTAAATACTTTCTTCTGAAAAAGCAAGAAACTGAAAAAGTACGTCACGACAGCCGTTTAAAAGTAACAATCATAATTTGTTGCGGTTCACATCAACCACGCTGCGGTTTTTTGTATTCTTTTTCACCGCCGTTTCTTTCTTTCTCATCGAATAGAACCGTGCAGACACGGACAAGACAAATTGCACTATTAGCCAAAGCGTGCGGGTCACAACCACCACCGCTCCTTTCCTTCCCTTTCCTTTATCCGCACATTCATTTTGTTGTCTACCATCCTCTGCTTTTGTCGCCCCGCCTTGAGCCGCCAGGGCCCGCACTGAATTTCCGATTCTCGATCTAATAATTGAACCGGGCCACTTCACTCGGACCACAAATCAGTCTGTTTGACTCGCCCCTCGCTTTAGAGAAAACGACCACGAAATTGATTAGGAAGGTACTAATCCGGTTCGATTTCTTACCCGAACCGGAATCGGATGACGGCCCTAACGGCTAGGCCGTAGGCCATCGTTTATTATTTATAAAATATTTTTCAACAATTAATCAAAGATGCATTTAAAATTGAAATTCATAAAAGCATACCTAACTTTTAACAAAGAATAAAAGATGCATTTACAAATATTTAATTGGATTATTAATTCTCGCACAGTTAGGATTCTTTAATGATGAAAAAAAAAAATTAATTCATTGCTTTATTATTTTCCCACCACTCGCTTCTCCTGTGCTCTGTGCGGGCTGTGTTTACTCGCACGAAAGGTAGGAATGAGAGAGAGACGTTACCTTATCACGATTCTGTACTCGTGGTCGACCATTTTCCGGTCCGGGCGGGGCTCGCCGTGCATCGATCTTATAAAATGAATGAACCGGGCCAGCTCGTGCAGGAGTACCTTCCTCGCTTTGATGCGTTTTCATTTCCCCGCAGACGGCAGCCCTCGTTCTATAAATTGCGCCGGACTGCGCCACTCCTCTCCTCCTCCTCCTCCTCCTCCTCTCGATTTGCTTCTGTTCTTGGTGGTTCCGTTCGGTGCTTGGTTCTGTTCTTGAATGGCTTGCCGATGCGTCGTCATCCAGCAGGTAGACGAGGTAGGGGAGGAGGCGAAGGCAAATGGTAGGGTTTCGCTGGGAGGATGCCACCGGGAGGCTATCTTCCCCATGTACGCAGTAGGAAGATCCAAGGCGAATTCTATCTCCCGGACGATTCTCGATGTCGCTGGCGATCCCATCTGGGACTCTATTAGATCCGATGCCCGATTCGAGGTTGTAGTCCAGTACTTCCCCTACTCGCTTTCTGTACTAGAAAGCAGTGATTCGAAGTTAACAGTATTTTAGTGTACCAGTACAATCACTCGTTTTTGCGCTTTGTTGGAGAATTGTTGGAAGAATTGGTTTTGGGGTGGTGAAGTTTCGTAAATCTGTGTTTCCTTGCTCTGTTCATTCCTCGTAATTTTTTATGATTCCTCTAGCTTCTGGTTGATACCTCGCTGTATTTTTGTGTGCGTCTATGTAAACCTATTTGTACGCATGAGTGTTTTCTTATTAGTTGCTGTACTCTCAATTTTTTTGGCAGGCCGATAAGGAGCAAATTTTGAGCAGCTTCTTATACGCTAGTGTCTTATCTCATGATTGCTTAGAGCGTGCATTGGGGTTTGTTCTATCAAATAGACTTCAGAATGCAACACTTTTGGCTACACAATTAATGGATATCTTTTATGATGTTATGAAGAATGATCGAGGTATTCAACGTTCAATTCGCCTAGATGCTCAGGTGACTGAGTTTGTCATTTGGTTTGCCTGTTGCCTTGGAATTGTTTTTCCATTAGTAAGTTGCACTATTTTTTTCATGCAGGCATTCAAGGACAGAGATCCTGCTTGTGCGTCATATAGTTGGGCAATATTGTACCTTAAGGTGCCATTTTATTATAGTTGATAGCTGAAAATATAAGAAGCATAGCTACCTTAAGTGTGACTTTGCTATGATGTTTTTGCATTTGTTAGGAGTGGATAGGCAAACATAGAAATATCTAAGGTTGCTGATCTAATTTATCATAGCTTTCATCAGCCTTATGTAGTTATGTTAGTTTGGTGTTGGGTGTTTCTTTTTCAGGGTTACCATTCTTTGCAATCATATCGAATAGCGCATGCTCTATGGAATCAAGGGCGTAAAATCTTGGCCTTGGCATTACAAAGTCGAATTAGTGAGGTGGGTTGACGTGATTCTATTAGCTATGCCCTCTTATGTGCATTAATGATAGCCAAGAAATATAGTTTGCCTTTCTAAGTTTATTTTCATGTATTGTGATCTTTCTCTAGGTTTTTGCTGTGGATATACATCCAGGTACATGTTAATTTTAAAGTTATACCACAGAAGCCTTTTTTTTTTTTGTTATTGTTGTTTATCCTAGAACCATTTGGTATCAAAATGAAACATAGCCTAGTGATTAAATATTCTTTAGTGTTCGTATGCATTAGTACCCTTACGTGTAAGTGTGCTCCTGGTTTACTAATTTTGATGTTATAGTAGAGAACTTGGATATCTTATTCTATCAACAAATAGAAATATGACCCATCTATTTATAGGTTATACAATGACTAATTAATCTAAAAATTAGGTAATTGAACTGGGTGATGTAATGACCGTGTAATTTGAATGAACTAATAAAATAAATAGAGGCTCACATTAAGGTTATTGTAAGACATTGGTCAATGTCAGACGATCACAGAAAGTTTTTTCATTTTCTTGTGAAAGTGCTATGGTGGAACCTAATATCATATGAAATACTATTCTGTCAACATGTTTGATGATCTGTGTCTGGCACTAATTGGCATAGGCTGCATAACAGTCAACTGTTGCTACCACTTCTTTTTACTTCATTTACATACAAAGAATTGACCTTAGGGTTGAAGTTCATTTCCTATTTTTTGTTAACATTCTAACCCTTCATTAATCTGTATTTCTTTTTTTCAGCTGCAAGGATTGGTGAGGGAATACTATTGGATCATGGAACAGGTCTAGTCATTGGGGAAACTGCAGTTGTTGGAAACTGGGTTTCTCTTATGCAGGCAAGCATTCAACTCTGCTTTTCCATTAGCATATAACAAACCACACACGGACCGTCTATTTTAGATATTGATGTGAATGATATCTTTTCTACTAGTATTGTTCAATCTAGATAAACTGACATATATTTGGATTTTCTTATCACCATGCAAAAGTTGTATTCAGGAGAAAAATTTAGGGAAGATATTCTTTGCAACTCTAAATTGTCTTTGGTGACAGAAGTGAAAAGTCTTTCTTATCCTGTTCATTCTAGTCATTGTGTTCATTGTGCTAATAGTCAGACATTTCTTCTTGTTAGCATGCTCTTTATTTGTACTTTTCTGGTTTGAACTTTTAGTTCTGATCCTGTGGGTACACTAACTTTTTCCATATTGGAAGTATTACTCTGATCTGGCTTATCTGAACTACTTTTGATTGGTTGAATGAACCAAGACTTATTCAAATTTTTTTTGCCTAAGTGGGTTGGACATGGTTCTGCCTTCAATCTTTAGGAGGCTTAAGTCTTTGAGTGGCTTCAAGTTATATTTGATTAGGAGCAAAACTGTATTGTGTTTATAATGCCATTAGATTGCAATTGA
Organism: Kaempferia galanga; assembly: GCA_037974795.1. NCBI lineage: Eukaryota > Viridiplantae > Streptophyta > Magnoliopsida > Zingiberales > Zingiberaceae > Kaempferia > Kaempferia galanga. The sequence continues at coordinate 12,307 of JBBPFP010309539.1, read as the reverse complement.
GCAAGGAAAAGTAGAACTTGGAAATGATATTACATAATTAGTTGATTGTGAACTTGTGGAGCTAAGGGATATTCTTCAGGATAATTTGGTTACTAAAGGTCCGCTAACATGCAAAAGATAAAAAGAATTACTGGAAATTGCACTTGTCGTGTGAGTCACTGGTTAGGACGTTTATCAAGATGCTTTCTTCCTTCCATATGGCTCAAATATGTGAATATGATTTAGGTGGATGAGAGGGACTTCACAAATGCTTGTTAATGGCATGAAACTTATTAGCAAAGGTGGATGAAATACATTCATTTGGACAAAAGTATTACAATAACAGTTGATGTTGCATAGGGTGATCATTAACTGGCATCAATGCATCTAGTAAATGATAGTGTTCTTAAAGTAAGCTGAATGGTGTGTTTGGTACATAATTCATAATTTGTTGTTGATCTAGTAAATGGCAGAGTTCTTAAAGTAGGCTGAATTGAGTGTTTTTTAAATCTATGGTTTATTCTAATATTTTTTTATCAATTAATATTCTGTTCTTGCTTTCAAGTAGCATGCACAACTCCTTATTTTTCTTCTTCCCAGAAGACAAGCTCTATGTGTATTGAAGGATGGCAAGTTTTATTGTTTCTTGTTTTTTACAGGGTGTTACATTAGGAGGAACTGGTAAAGAAGTTGGAGATCGTCATCCCAAAATTGCTCAAGGTGCTCTAATTGGAGCTAGTGCAACAATTCTTGGTAATATTGTGGTTGGTGAAGGTGCTATGATCGCTGCCGGTTCCCTTGTCTTGAAGAACGTACCTCCACACAGGTTGGTTAGTCCATTCTTGGTTTGATTAGAAAATGTTAAACTATATACATCATTTTCCTTTTCCTTGTTGAGAGTATCATCAATTTCTTTTAAAGCAATTTAAGTAAATTGTGATTTTTTTTTCATGCATAAGGAGAGTTTATACTGCAATATAGCTCCAACATAACACAATCCGTGTGCTGATATGTTTTTGTTTCCTCTATCATTGTATACAGAAAGTTGAAATGAATGTTTACTAATAAAGTTGCCTTCTATATGGGTATATCTATACGATTGAATGAAATGGATCTAACACATTGGCTAGAGGGGGAGCCGGTGAATAGACACTTCTAATACACAATTGTTGCAAAACAAGTCAATAAAATTGATAGTTTTTGGATGGTCTGTGTGCACGCCAAGAGTGTTAATGCTTTTAACGGAAATAAAATATATAAAAAAAACACTGGGTAACAAGTAGATTTAACATTATTCTGACACCCAGTTTTAATCCTGACCTATGACTCGTAAAAAAAACACTTGCTAACAAGTAGATTTAATATTATTCTAAGACTCACTCTGAATCCTGACCTATCACTCATTGGGTGGGTCGCCTTCAAATACAATGTGACTCGATGGGTTAAATCTCTTACAATTCCAACCATGGGAATATGGGATGGATATGATAATAACTCCTCTTGAAGACAATGTATATGTAAAGCTAAGTTAAGAGAGATTACTGCTTAAACCTTCAACCTTGTCCAAGGTCTTGGAGATCTTTATGCATTGTAGGTACTTGTTCAAAGGAGTTTCATAAATGTTTTTGCAGGACCTTACAAGCCCAAAACTTCAAAGAGATTTTAAGCAAAACTTCAACATATGCATTTTGTTCACCTCCAGTTATTTAATTGGACACTAGTGGTTGTTGAACAATCAACGACTATATAGCCTGTCAACTGAAAGATTTTCCAATCAACTGAAAGCTTGAATAGGAAGCTTTTGTTCACTAAACACTCAGTCAACTCTTTGATCAACGACCACAGTGCTCCAATTCATTGGAATTAGCATGTCAATCAACTGAATCTTGTTGATGATCCTCCTTCACTTAACTTACCTCCTCATATGCCTAGAAAAGTCCTAGGACAATCTAAGTCACAGACTATGACTCGGCGCCAACTTTCCTCCAGTCAGAGATTCAAACCAAGCCAATGGGTAGCCATACCCCACCTAGCTAAATGCCACTCCTAGGATGTTGCTCAAATGCACAAACCTCAAGATCACATTTCACTCACGTAATCTCTCATGCTTTCATTTCTCTAGAACTTCAACCTTGTCAAATGCTCCTTGCCCTAGAGTTCACCTTGTGATTAATTGGATGCTCCAAGCTTCCCAAACTTGCTCAATGTTTTTTGATTCTCTTCACTTTGAGTTCACTTCATTCTAGGCCACCCTAGAGTCCACCTCACATCAGACCTCCATGTGTATTGTGACAAATCCTAGCACACTTTATGTAGACATCGTAGACAAAGGTAAATCTGACTTTCTTTGCCAAACACTTGGCACCAATGACCTCTTTGCTAGGTGTAATACTATGGACATTGGAACTGCCAAGTTCTCATATACTGTGTCTTGTGCAATAGACTGCTATAAGGGTTGAGTCTTGGTGTCATATTAAGGTGCTTCTTTTTACCTTTGTGACTGAGTTTGAAGACTATAGTAGCCACTGTTTTGGGAGGTAAATCTGGAAACATTACTACTATCCATAAGTCTATATATACCTTACATTTTTGGTGATATGCTTATTGTATTATAGAATTTTATGTAATTGTTACACTGACAGTTGTAATATACTGTGTTTGGAGGTAGTAATTGATTGCTAAATTATTGGTGTTTAAGGACGACCCTGATTGGAAGCTATGGTTTCAAATATAATCCAGTTAGTTCAGTTGATAGAATGATGCTTTTCAACAGAATGATGTCCATTAGTTGTTAAAGCTGAATGTAGTATCCATAAAATTGTTGTTTGGCAGTGATAAATCATCTGAACAAGTACATCAAAGATGTCTTTGTAGAGGAGGGTATAGCAGTTGTGTTGTGCTGTAGCAATCTATATTCGTTAGTTTTTGAAATATTTAAGTGCATAGTACTCAGCCTATCAAAAAAATGAAGACAAACTTATCTTCAGTATGTAGCATTCTTCTAGTGAACATTATGTTCCAAATAATCAACTATTTGTGTATCAATTATTTTTGAATCCTAGTTGTAAGTTCAATGTGATTCTAATACTCGTACTTTTTATTTTCACTATGTGAAGCATGGCCGTGGGGAATCCAGCTAAAATTATTGGGTGCATCGAAGATGAGGACCCATCTCTGACAATGAAGCATGGTACCAATATGACATGAAAAAAACTTTCATGATTACAAGAATTTTGATCCCAAGCTTTCTGCCTAACAATTCTGATATTTTATCGACTGCAGATGCTGGCAAAGATTACTTTGAACATGTAGCTGTTGGTTCTACTGATGGACCAAATTATGGTAAATATTTCTACTCTGAGCTGTTTGAGTGCTTTACTGTTGGTGCTTTGTTAGAATAAGTCAAGAACCAAGTATCAAATTTACAAAGAGTGATAATTCAAAGAGAACCCCATTGTGTCCTCATAATTTAATGCTGCATGAATCTCTTTTTGGAATTGCTTTTGGATCGATAGAAGAAATATCTTGGTTAACGAGTTAATTATTACATAAATACCCTCTAGAACCATTTAGTAGTTACATTGAAACACACAATCATGCCACTGAATTTATATTCCTAGATGAATTGATCAAACATTCTGGTCCTATCCACTGGTTAAAATTTAACCAATGTATCTTACTTCTGTTTTGGTTGTATCACTTATACATATGGTTTGTTTTTTGTGTTATGCACAGCCTTTTATGAGCTTCTCTGCAACTCAATAAATTCTTATTATTGTATTACTTCTACTTCACACGTGAACAATCAGACTTATTACTCCTATGCTTGTCCAACATTATTCATGTTACTTTCTCTATGATTGTTCATGACATTATTATTGTTGTCATCATCCTCATGATCATATCAAGTCATACATGTTCCAACTATTTAGGGTCAGCTACATATATCTTATGCTTCCATAAGATGATTTTTATTGAACAATTAATAGAACTATGAAAAAACTTACACTAATATTCAAATTAATTAATCTAGCTAGATAATTATTGTCGACTTTGAACATGCTCAGCCCATCTTAAATGATTGTCCTCATTTTCTCATCGGTTCGAGCTACTGCTCCAAGAAACTTTATAGATATTAGCATTCAGTAGGTTTGCATTGGCACAAGTGAAACTTAGCACTCTCTTGTGAGTTGAAACCAAAACCAGGTTGGCAAAAGTGAACTATCCATGTTAAGCATGCCCTGCCTGTAACTTGCCTTGTTTGTCTAGCGTTTCTGGTCCCAGTCCTGAGTCCTGACCCATACTGACCTAGACAACTTAAGTTTGGCATGCATCAAGATCACACTAGCAGAACAGCAACGACAGGAGTGAAAGGCTTCTTCCTTCACCGCTGCTCTCACCGTCATGCAGAAGTCATTAGTCAACAGACCCAGACTCGATCACCCTCTGTTATCGTTCGTCACTCAACTCCATCTTGCTTAGCCAAATGAGCATGTTAATGGCCAAATCAAAGACTTGCAACCAAACATCTTAATCAAATTTGACCTGAAAATGACTTGATTGAAAATTGATGTGTTTAAATTGCTTGGTTTCCTAATCCACAGGAATCCACTGTTCAGGAAAAAAAAAGCTGAATTGAAGCAACTTTGTCAGATCAATCTTCGGATCACGTGAGATCAAAGACTGCATCTGGCTTATCTTGGCAAGCAAGTTTGGTGGGGCTTGTCGAAGGTGTTTACTCCAGAAGAAGCAAAGAGGAGCACTGACTTGTTCTTTAGGGATCTCTGTAATGAAAACGTTACAGGTCCACAAGAACAAAGTATGTTCACTAGGCAAAAATGTAACAACTGTAGTTACGATGCATCTTATCTAGTTGTACTAGTAACTCACGTTAATATGCATTCAAGAAATATATATATAGAGCTTGTAGATGGTCGCCTATAGTTTCAGATTCATATTTAAGCAGGAGAGTGATTAGTTCGTGCAAGATCCACTTCATCAGATGTTAAAAAAAAATTTCTCTTTGCTCTTGTTGGTTTTGAGGATTTAAGTTTCCGGTTTTTTTTTTCACTGCTTGATTTTGCTTGCCATTTTTGTATCAGTCCATATAACCAAGTAACAAACACAATCGTGTAACCTCTTGCGCAGCAGTTCTCAGTTTGTTAAAATAGTCTTGGGCCTTTGATTTTTAGCCTTTTGTTCGTCTAAAATAAATTTGGAACATAATTTATATATATTTAGAATATTTGTTTTTATTAGAATTCAAAATTTGATATTCTTATTTTTTTTCTCTTAGGATAGAAGATCATATTTTACACATCAAGTGGATCTAAAAAGCTTGGTAGCTCTCGACGTGGTACCCCTAATCATGGCAAATGTGTTGTGTAGGAATTAAATTCTAAACCTTAGTGTTGAGGCGTTTTGATAATTCACCTCATTTTGAAAATTTAACTATCTAATTTTCTAAAATTTATTAGATTTAAAAAAGTTGATTAATTTTTATATATTTTTTTTCATATCTAGTATAACGTTTAAATTTTTTAATATATATTTATTGTAATATATTTTTTATTTTAAATATAATCGTTGTTAATTTTTTACTCTTTATTGTTAAAAACATGACATTAATTAGAGCATAGGATTAAGCCCGATCCAAATGTTAATTTTTCATTGTAGTCTGATCCAAAATACGTTTCTTTATTATTATTTCACTCTCATATTTTAATTAGTTTTTTAAATAACCTCTTTAATTTCATCATCATTATTTTACAGTTTATATTTTTCATAAATTTCTGAAGGTATCTCGTATAATTGACTATTATTATTTACGTTTAAGTATTATTCATTATTTTTTTATTTATACGGATAATTTTATTAATAATAGAGGATAAATCAAGACATAATAATGAATTATAAATGACATTTTGACAACATACAACATAATAATAACAAAAGTGCAAAGTTGGGTCGTCGAAATCGTAACGGGCCGGGCCGTAAGCTCTCACCCAATCGGCACTCTGGGATTTCCTGCATGGAGTCTCCTCTGCTAGCGAAAGCCCTTTCTAGTCCTTTCCAGAATCGGCGGTGGCCTTGCGACCGCAGGAACCAGGAAGGAAAGGATCCAGAAAAAGAAGGTGTGGTCGATCCGTTTATTTTCTGCCCCATTTCAAGACGAACGGGGGGAAGGAAGAAGACATCGATTCGTTTGCCGGCTGCGAGATAAGGTTCGATCAGATCACCTTATTTCTGTTCTCGATTTTTTTTTGTAGACATGGATATATTTTCCTTTGTTTTCATTCTTTGCTATTAGAAATGGTAGTATTTTTGCATCTGATTCGGTGCCCGTTTTTCAATCATTTCTCTAATTTCGTTGTTTCTCCTAGAAAAGTCAGCTTTTGCGAGATGTTGGAGCCTGTTATTCTCCTCGATTGTTCCTGCGTTTTTTTCCACTCCTGTTTGGTTCTGAAATGGAAAAACTATTCCGAGAACTTGATGTCATTGGCTATTCTCACACTTTCCACTAAGAAAGCTCGAACTTTTAAGTTTGTGTCGCTTATCTAAGCGTTGTTTAATTTATACCTAACCGTTTTCGTGTCAGCTTTCCCAAATTTTTGTTTGGATTTATTGAATGGTGATTTATACATGAAATTGTGCGCCGTTTTCTTTTCTCTTCTATAGCATACAAGATCAAATAATAATAATAATAATAATAATAATCAAATTTTCTTCTTCCCCCTTGAATCGAGCTAATGGGAGCATTCCTTTTCTCAAGTAGCAGTTTTGAAAAAAAAAAAAGAAAAGAAACTGCATTGGTATTTAATCTCGTATCTAATTTAACAAGTATTATATAAGGTATTATTTGTGTATGAAAATGGAGTTTTGGTATTATGAGATTTGGAAGTTCAGAAACGTAAGTTATGGGTTATTGCAAGTTGGAACTATATTGGATGGTTTTATAAGCGTGATGATATAGTAGATTTCGTCCATCTTGGGCACTTGTACACCGGAAAGAAAAATGAAAGATTATGTGCATCCATGCGCATAATTCCACTATGATGGTTTGCCCACTGCTTGTGATATTTATTGTCGTTTGATATGAATGAAATTCTTGTTTGGAAACCATAATTTAGTTTTTTTTTTTTAAAGATTGAAGTAATACATGTATATATTTGTCATTTCCCCTCAAGTAGTCACAAGAAAGTCATTAATGGACTTGAATTAACATTTTACTTTAACTGATTTCACACGTTATCACATGGTTATGATTTTATGCATGTTTATATTCAACAGGATGGCTACTGATCAAAGCAAGTGTTCGACCTCAGGAGCTGGTGAATCTTCAGATTCAACTATACAGATTAATGTCAAGTTACTGGATTCTCAGATCTATACATTTTCTTTAAACAAAGATGTAAGGCTACCATAAGTGTTTCAAGTAATTTCCTATGAGTTTACTTAGCCTTCTGATGTGCTTATGGAGGTGCAACTAGTTTACTATAAGATGTTAACAATCTGGTTTTCCTTACTTTGGTGGTGTAACTTGGTTTTTGTATAACAAATCTTTTATAATTTCTAGGTGTTGTATCTCTATGCGTATGGTGGTGTTGGGTGCTAGGTAATCTTGTAGTAGGATATTCTAATTGTGCAAGTTGAAGTTGTGATTCCATTTTTTGTTATGTTTTTCTTAGTTAACTCATGTGAATCTGGTCTATCGTAGACTGGTTGGTAATTTTGAATATATCCCTCTTGATAGGGTTGCAATAACATTATAGGACAAAACCACTCCTACTTAAATAAGACATCTGATTACATTAATAATGCCTAAGCCTCATTGTAGTGTTCGTACTAAACGCTTACTACTTCATATTATGTATTGTTTTTATTAATTGAGATATGCTATTACTATTTATGGTAATGATTATCATATTAGTTATTGCAATATGAATTATTTTGTTCTCATTGATACAAAAAGGGGACTATTCATCCATTTTGAATATCTTATATTTTATATGCTGGACAAAACATATTAATCAATGGCACTAATTTAGCTTTCTTTATCTTCAAAAATTTTTCTAGACACCTATTCCTTCACTAAAGAAAAAGGTAGCAAGTGCTTCAGGTATTCCAGTAGAGCAGCAACGGTTGATATTTAGGGGGAAGGTCTTAAAGGATGATCACCTTCTTTCTGATTATCGTATCCTTTATTTCTTGTTTCCATTTTGTTATGCTTTGTTAGCTAGCAATAATTAAATATCATGAACAATATTTTAAAATTTTGGTTATAAATCATGATACCCACAAGGATATGATAGATGGTTTATTCCTCTTTCTCATTTCGTCCTTGTCATTACTAACCTATTACTTAAATTAAAATTACATGGCATGGTACACCATGTGTAAGATTTTTGCAAATAGAAATGAAATAGTATTCATATTTGAATATTGTCCTTGTACAATTTAGTTTTTCGCTTCTTTTCAGTTAAATCTGACAAAACACCTTCTGTACTTTATGTACCTAAATTAGATGGGTGTGATTGAAATTTGATTTTTCTGCAGTAGGTAACCATGTCTATTGGGGATCTATGGAGTAAAGATGACTATTGTGGGACCCAATATGTGAAGTAACTTATATATCTAGAGAAAATTTTGTATGTAAATAGAATCTTTATGCAATCTTGATTTGATTTTAAAGTTATGTTTCTTGTAATCTGATTATTGTATTAGATCTCAGGTCAAGTAGAAATTGAAGTTTCTTGCCGCTTCTTTAGCTATAGGAAACATGAGCATTACTATATATTGTTATCATTCTATTGTCTCCTGTGCTCATTTTATAATGTTCCATTTTTAGTTGTTCCAGCTTTAGTCTATTTTTCTTGAAAGTGCTTGGTGCAACAACTCGTTAAGAGGTCTTGTAACTTAGATGTGGATGTGGGAACAGTGAGGACCACTCTGGTGTCCGTTTTGACATCAAGAATGCAGTTGAAAGAGAGACATATTTATTGTATACTTGAATAGAATAATTTTATCCATATATAGAAATAGCTCTGACATAATACTTAATATATTGATAGATGTCAGATTAAATCTCAGAAACTAACACCTGAGGTTTTCTATTAATTCTTGAGTTATATGATTTGCATACACAAATACAAGTCATACAACACAGTCACACTGGTGTAACATAAAATTTTCATCATTCAATCAAACTAAAAGAAATTCAATCATATAAAGTTACAGCAATGTGAATTTAAAAAATAATACTGTAAGTCAATCTAAAAAAGTTCAATGACAAAAAATTTTCATTAGTCAATCAATCAAAAAGAAATTCAAACATATATAGTTACAATAATGCGACATCAAAGAAAATAATACTGTCAAACAATCTTAAAAAGTTCAATCACATAATCAATGTTTTTGTCCATAAAATTTAATATGATATTATAACCGAAATAATATCAGTTCTGCTATCACCACAGTGGACACTGAAAGTTTAAATTTAAAGGACCAAATAATTTGCTTCATAAAGACTTGGAGTCAAATTTCCTTCTTTATATTTTTCCCCTTACTACGAAACCTGGCGAATGGAAGAACAACCAAGGTAGAACTGACTACAAAATACATGCATTTAGAAGGTCAGCCAAAAGTTATAGAAGTTAACAAGAGATATAATATGTTACTGCGAGGACTGTCTTTTGTGCCCCATACCTAGGGCTTAAGCATGGGTCTTAGCACCTTTCCCAAAAGGTGGTTCACCATAACTGCTACTGAAGATGCCTTGGTTGTGGCACCAAGGACTGTGTGAAGTGGTGCATTTTCAAAACGCTGGATTTACTATATTTGTTCACAAAGGACATGCAAACTTGTACCTTCACAATCATACAGATCTGGAAGATGGACACACACTACATTTGGTCGCTAGACCAGTTGAGGCTCAAACTCAATCTGGGACTGTTTCTGGAGGTCAATCTCACAATAATGACCAAGGTAAATCTAGATTATTTATTTCTATTGTGGTCTTCAGATACTCGTTCTCTTTAGTATGTTACTAAGCTTTTATTATCAATTTGTTAGTGTCTTACTAAGGATAGATATCAAATAATGTTTTCTTGTTGACGTTTAAATTCCAATGATAGCTGTTCCTACTTGATTACGATTTCTTGCTAGTTTTAAATTTTATCATTCAGCACTGAACTTGTTGTCTTGATTTTACTGAATTAGCTATTACTCGTAAGAATGGACTATTGCAATCTCGCTTCTTCTTTTTTTCTTCATGTTTACACATTTACCTTAATGCAAAGTTAAAATTTCCCCTATTTGATGAATATTTAAACTAGATTAGGTTATCTGATTATGTGAACTCCAGACTTTTGTTGACATTAATGAGCCTGGGATAAGATTTTGCATAGTCAAGGTTTTATGTGGTTGTGGAAGTGAAGTCTCAAATAGGTGTTGTAGATGATAAATTGAGAGAAAATAGAGTGAGATGGTATGAACATGTTTGAAGGCAACCAATAGATCTTATAATTAGAAAGTATAATGCAATTAGAGTGAAAGCTAGGAAGGGAATCTAATGACACAATTTCATGTATCAAAAAATAATTTAATTGATTTGAACATTTCTAGTAATTTGGTACCTATTGTCATCCTTAAACTTATCTATCAACGTGATATCTATTTCTGCTGACGTCTAGCGATTTGCCATTTCTTTTGGACAACTTAACTACATTTTGTGTTGATTATAACTGCAGCGATTGAAGTGTCGTTTCGTTCCGGACGGCACCAACGATTTTTTCTGTTCCGCCGAGGAAGCGAAACCGGCACCGACCGTGTGGTCGTTTCGAGCGCATCAGCACGTGCGTTGGAGCAACAGTGGGTCCGAATGCTTCGCAGGACTCTTCCGGCCGGCGGCACCGGAAGCGTCGATGTTCGCTGGAGGTGTTGCCCCTATCCGCGTTGCGCAACTGCTATGATGCAAAATGGCCCCGGAAGCGGGACCAGGTGCCATCAGAGGAGTCACCGTACGACTCTGCAGCCACCAAAGGCGTCACTGGACAGGGGCAACTCCTTTGGCGGTGGCGGAGTCGTACGGCAACTCCCGCGGACCGGAGTCACCCGGATTGCGCATATGTGTGACTGTGCAAAATTAATTTTATAATTTAAATAATTAAAACATTTCCTATTTAAGTGGGATATTTTAAAGAGGCTTTCGTAAATCCTAATTAAATTATCTCAATAAAATATAAAAAATATATTTAAAATTTAATTTTTTTTATTAATTTATATTATGAAATTGTTTTTAATGATTTAAATTTTATTTTAAAATTTTAAAAATTTCTATAATTTTTAAAAAATTCTTAAAAATCTAATAAATCAAATTTGTATTCTGATATTTTTTAAAAAATTGTTATATTTACTATTTTAATATTTAATTGATATCCTAATATTTTTTGACTATGTTAAATATATATTATTTAAATTACTAAATAAATAAATAAATAGTTAATTTATATAATTATTATATATAAAATAGTATCTTTGTATTAATTTATATAATTATGATTATTTAATCTGGACATTGAAGAACTATTAAGTTGAAAAATGTTACAAAAACCAATGTTTCCATCTGATTCACGTTACTCCTTTTAGCATTAGTAAGGTAACATATTATAATATATCGATTTTAATTCGAGTTATTAATAGATCAATTTTTTTAAAAAACTATATTTAATTATTTTTTTCTAACAATATTAAGTTGTTCAATAATGGATCACTTGTATAAAATCAATATATAACTTATTTTTAAATTATATACAATAAACATATTTATCTAATAATTACTATGTATAAATAAAAAAAATATTGATACTGTATCGGCACGGCACAATATCATACCAAAACCGTATTGTTCCGATCTGGGACCGAAACCTCGGCATGAGTCGAGATTTTAAATCTTGGATAAATGTACTTTTAAAACTGTGCTTTGTGTTTGGATCACGCAGTCTAGGTGGTATGTATCAGTTTAGTCAAGTGGCACATAACATCTAATTCCAGTAGTTTATTTTCATCTTGCATGTGCTAACAATCCAACTTGGATGTTCCTTGACAGGGTTGTATAAGATAGAAAATTGTCAAATACATATTATAAGTCATTGGTCCTTGACTCCAACAATAAAAAAATATTGTTTTTTTTTCATTCTAGCAACGCTGAGCACGTTCATGTTAAAGATGAATTGCTAAAATTCCTGAGACTTCCAGTCCACTTACCCGCCCAGCTTAACCATGGTTTACTCCCTCTGAAATCCTGTGGGGCCGGGTTCAGGGGGCCGCT
>JBBPFP010308447.1:0-17263 GCA_037974795.1 Kaempferia galanga | reverse complement strand
TGCTAGACTAATATAGATAAGTAGTATAGTAGCGTCGTCCTACTAGTAGTAGAAGGGCGGTCGCTACATGGATAGACAAACTTCGGATTCTTTGATTGCCTTCCTTGCTTGTTGAGAGGGGTTTTTATAGAACAAGGAGAGGAGACACATGGAGAGGAAATCAGGATACGAAAGAATCTTATGAGCTAGTGGATAAGATGGAGACTTGTAGTGAAACGAGACGTCATGGCTGACCTCATGTAAGTTGTTTACGTCAGGACATGCGTCATCTTGTTAGGACAGGTGTCAGAGTTCCATCATGTTGATGAGATTTGCTTTTTCAACAGATCCACCAAGGGATCTAGGTAGTGTAGTTGTTGATGCAGCAGAGAGTGTTCTATTTTGTTTCTCTAACCAAGCAAGATTTTTCTTGTGGTAGAATTGGCAGAGAGCAGTTTGCTGTGTCATATAAGTATAAGAGGATCTTGATTATTATCCCAAAGTATTTAGGTGAGCAGAATTTTTCTGTGAAAATTTCTCCGACTAAAGTATAATCAAGAGGATCTTGATCTCGATCCCATAACCAGGAGCTAAGCTTCCCTAAATAGAAGCTCTCCGATGTTTAAGTTGTTCTTCTATGGGTTTTAGTGATGTCCAGATCCGGGTGTGAGGTATATTCTTCAAAAGACAAAAGTTGAAGTGTTGGGTCTTTTATGTCTATTTTGATTATATGTCTAGCAGGTTCTGTAGAAGTAGAAAACCATTCGGGAGGAGAACTGTTGTAAGTATACAACACAAAAGTTTCTTTTTCTTCAAGAATGTGTTGTAGAAGAGCTCCAAGTTTTGTTAGTAAGTGTTGGACGGAGTCTAACTCATAAACCCAAAGTTGCTGTAGTAAGCCATATTGGCTTAAAGTAGTGGGAGTAATTAACCTTCCGCGGTAATTTTTATGTTTAAATTTTTCAAAGTGAAAATTAGCTTTGCGGAAGGAATATATTAGTTGACATCTGCAGCCTAAGTTTTTCTTTTTTTTTCATCGGCAGCCTAAGTTAGCAGCATCTGGTTTCGAGCATTGAGGGAAATTCTTTTGACACCGAAGTTTGTAGGAGTATTCTTCTCTATAAGTAATAGTAATACCTTATGTTAGGTGCTTGATGAAACCAGTTAAGTGCGTCTTCCAACTCTAGAAAGTGTTTAAACTATGAAACTTCTTCTAAAGTTCTGCAATAATGACGTATGTCTTTTGGAAAAGTAGAGCTTGAGTAAACTTTTTCTTTTCTTCCATTTTTTTCTTGTAATATTTCTAAAGACGGGTAGTTCATGGGTAACTATCTGCTGGTACTGGTAGGGACAGAAAGTAAGTTTGTATCAAGTTGACAAGTGGATTTGGCTGCCATTAAGTACGTCTTATCTTCTTGTTTTGTCCATCAACTCTAAGTAAGGGAACTAATGAAGAAGTTTGGTCCAAGAAGTACTTTCGTCATAGGCTTCTTCCATAGAATAAAACCCTTTATAAGAGGGTTTATTGTCTTCAAGGAGGAGGATTTTGACTTCATCCCATGTTGAGTAAAGGCCTGCATCAAGGCCTGTCAAGATAGCATAACAAGAAAATTTCTTGCCTAGTGGCTTTTAGATAGTTAGGGAATAATTGGAGAGAGCATTAATAACTACTATTTTGGAGTTAGCATTTCCTGGTCTGAGTCAAGTTAAAACGGTTAGTTAAACTGAAACAGATCCTCTTTTCTGGAGTAGATATGAAGTTCTTGGATTCCAAATTTTATTGTTTGAGTACCATATCTGCGTACCTTCTTTTGTCTATCCATTCCTGAAAAAAGAGGAAGTTAGTGTAGCAATCGTGATAAAGTATCTGCTAAGGAATCATTCGTTCCCTTAATGTGTTCCTAGTGAATCCGAAGTCCTTTATTAATGATTGTGTCTGTGAATTTAATCCAACGTTTAGCACTGAATCCTTTTCTAAGTCCTTTTGTTTGTTCACTGTATTTGACAATAGCCTCGCAGTCTGTTCTCAACGTAATTTCTGTTTTAATGCAAATGAATAACATAAAAGCTTCAAGGCAATAAAATACTGCAAGAATTTCATAAATCTAGACAAGTAAGATGGCCTTTTTCTTTATATTTTCCTGAAGCATAGCGACATAAGGCTTCTGCCGATTTAGGGTCGTATTTAGAATTTTTTCTGAATAAAGCTCCACCGCAGCCTGTTTCACAGCCATCAGTTTCAATAACTAAATAATCAGAGTCTAAGGGCAGAGTTAATAATGGTAGGTGTTGGATCATAATTTTGATTTGTTTAATGAGGTCTATATCTTGTTGGTTGAAATATCTTTGTCTTGTTTGAGATGTTTTGTTATACAAAGGACCACTAATTTTGTCTATGTCTTTAAGGTAAGGGCGAGCATAATTAAGGAGTCCAAGAAAAGAATGTAAAATTTTGATGTCTTCCATTTTATCTGGAAAAGCTAGAATTTTAGTGGTAGGTGTGGTTGTAAAGAAAATTTTCCTTGTCCAATGTTGCTACCAAGAAATTCAATATAGGAAACTGCTAGTTTCATTTTTTGTTTGGAAGACAATTTACCCATGTTTTTCGAATAAGGTAAAAATCATATGTAAATGTGCAAAATGTTTTTCTTTTGTTTTAGAAAAAACAAGTACACCGGGGGATGGACAAAAGGAACTCTTGAGTTAATATTGACTTGAACCAACAAAATGAAAGGATGATTTTAATGGTTAATTATTAATTTATCAAATATATTCTTATTGATAGTCGTTTGACTTTGATGTAAGCAAGTTATATTTGTAGGACTTTCAGCAAAGATTAAAGATTTGAATATGTATATGAAACTATTGATAGGTCTAAATTATTGATATTAATTGAAAACACTTTGTGTCATGAAGATAAAAAAATGTACTTTGAATCTCAATAGAGACAAATATTTTGGCTTTTGAATGTGCATGAGTTGTGCTCTTGATTATTTTCACATGGTATGACAATATGTCATGTTGAAGCCTTATTGAATTCTTTAGAGATTGAATATGTCATGTGTTAGGATTCACCTTGTTCTTTCAGTTGTGGATTGCTCTATGCATTGGCACCAACAGCAGCGCATGGCTGATCACTGGGGTGCTAGTGACCAACATGAGGAACTTTCCAGTGAGTCGTGGTACCGTATCCGGCATCCTCAAAGGCTATGTTGGCCTTAGCGGTTCGATCTTCACTGGACTCTATGTCAGCGTGCTTAGTAGCTCACCCAACAATCTCATACTCTTCTTCACCATTGGTCTGCCGGCCATTTGCCTTGCAATGATGAGCCTTGTTCGTCCTTGCACACCGTCGACCGTAGAAAACTCAACTGAGAGTCGCCATTTCGTGGTCATTCAAGTCCTGAGCATCATTCTCGGCCTCTACCTTCTTGTTTTCACATTTCTCAACAGCTACTATTCCCTAAATGATGTCAGTGCTGGTGTTTTCTTTGGTGGGATGGTGCTCCTCCTCCTCGCGCCGGTTGCCATCCCGATCAAGATGACTATTTTCAAGCCTACGCTTGAACACGCTAGCGTCACTGTGTCGATGGTACCTTCGATTGATGACTTGGAAGATGATACGACTACAAAGCCATTACTAGATGCAGCAGACTTACTGAACTTGCAAGAGTTCTCTGACGATGTATCATATGCGGATATGCTGTTGGCAGTGGGGGAAGGAGCTGTGAAGGAGAAGAAGAGGCCGAGAAGAGGGGATGACTTCGAGGTGCATGAAGCTTTTGTAAAAGCTGATTTCTGGCTTCTGTTTCTGGCCTTCTTCATTGGAGCTGGAACAGGAGTAACTGTGTTGAACAATTTGGCACAGATCGGATCTGCTGCCGGAGTTGATGATCCAACCATCTTGCTGTGTCTCTTCAGCTTTGGTAATTTCCTCGGTCGTCTTGGTGGTGGTGCTGTTTCTGAACATTTTGTAAGGTGATGATGTTTTCTTCCTTTCTCAATTTTGAATTGGATACAAGAGCGGGAAGAAATCATACAAGACTCAATCATCAAATTATATGTTCTATTAAAGGAACGAATTCAACAATTTTATTGCAGGAGAAGGATGCTTCCGAGGCCATTTTGGATGATGTGCACACAGATCACCATGGTGATCACCTACCTTTTCTATGCTTGGGGTCTCAGGCTCACTCTCAACGTTTCAACTGCTCTCCTTGGCCTCTGCTATGGTGCACAAACTGCTGTGATGATTCCAACCACATCAGAGCTGTTCGGACTAAAAAACTTTGGGACCTTCTTCAACTTCATGCTGCTAGGGAACCCCCTCGGTGCGACCTTATTCTCGAGCTTGCTTGCGGGGTACTTGTATGATCAAGAAGCTGCAAGACAGCATTCTGTGTTTTTGCACGAAGACAGCTCTTCGTGTTATGGACCACATTGTTTTCGGCTAACGTTCTTCATCCTGGCGGCAGTGTGCAGTTTAGGGACTGTGTTGTGCATCATTCTGACTGAGAGAATAAGGCCAGTGTATCAGATGCTGTATGCAAGTGGGTCATTTAGGCATCCGAAAGCTTCAGCTTCCCTGCACTAATGATGTTGTGTTAATGCTTCCACAGCAGTTTTGTACTTGTCGGTTTGGGGAATTTGAGGGTTTCTTTTGTTGTATGAAGTTATTTGATGTGATATTTGTATTGACAGATTCCTGGAGGGGAATAGGGAGTGCTGGTTTACAAGGATTGAAGGTGGATTGTGGCAAGGAAGAATGTACTTGAAATCTCAGTTTCCATCTAGTTATTTCTTGAATCATTTCAATTTGCTATTTAATCTCTATCAATTCCAGTCCAAGAACCACACGTAACATAATGACCGACCCCCTGTAACATGTGCCTCTGTATGGGTAATCCAAGAAAATCCAATTAAGAGCAATTCAACTACGGCTCATACTAACCCACAAACAAGAGCACACTTCAGTATACTTCAAAACATTTGCATAATTATTTATATACATTACAGACAACAAAACAGCTAAGCAAATTGTTTTGTTTTTTGTTCTTCCTATACACAGTCGACTTCTAGCAGCAATGGAGAGCAGCAAGATCAGAAGTCTCGGGAATCAATTTTGAATGTGCAGATTGATGCTAATTGATGCTGAAACAAATCCGACACTTGTTTTATGTACATATATTTACAAATAATCATTGTTCAGGTGAAGAACAACGCTTGCATCAGAATGGAAACACCATTTTCATCTTTCCTGTGCTTCCAATTGCTGCTCTAACATCACCCTTTGGTTAAACTAAATCAGACCAGTTCTAGACACCCATATATACAGTTTTATTGAAATCCAGTCTCCGTTGCTAAGCCTAATATTCGACGATCACATGCATATGCTGTCTGTACAGTGGAAGATTATTTACATGCAGGGGTGGCTTCCAAACAAGCTTGCTTACTCAGGTCGAACGTTGAGCAGGTTTGGAAGGGAAGACAACTGTAGTTTCTTCATTTCATTGGCAGACACTTTGCATGACTCGAGGGTGAGTGATCGCAGGTTCTTCAATGGCTTCAGGTGCTGGAGTCCAGCATTTGTTATGCGAGAGTTTGACACGTTAAGAGAGGTTAATCCAGTTAATCCTGTAATCAGAGGAAAGTTGTCGAGATGAAAAATCTCAATGTAGATGCTCAAGAAGAGTTAGTTTTTCAAGATTGGGACGTACCTGAAATCAGTTCCAGGGCTTTGTCGGTGAGGTGGCTGTTTTGAGACAGATTCAATTGTGTAAGAGATTTGAGGTCCTTGATGTTCTTCACTCCAGCATCAGTTATTGAGCCTCCACAGAGCTCAAGGGACTGCAGGTTCTTGAAATCTGACCAAATTTTAAGAGAGTGTCACTGCCTTTGGACCAATCGGAAGATAACTTCTAGGAATATGTTCTTTCGTCTATTAGAAACATCAGATGAATCCAAAGACCAAACCATTTTGTCTATCGGATACATCAAATAAAGGGAAAGACCAAACTGAAGATAATAATGCAAGAGATTTCACTTGGAACAGAGCCCAATGGCCATGCCACACTATATGGAAACCTAATTACTAAGCATTAGGGCTGACAGCATATCAAGAAGTAATGAGTCAACTTGTGCATTGAAATTCAAGCTTGAAAAATGGATATAATTTATTTTCAGAGATCTTTCCATTTCATCTAACTTTTTTTCTGATTCAAATCTAGATGACTGCCTACTTCAATGCTAATGACCTTTGAAATCACCAACCTTTCTTTTATGCCAAAGCACAAATATGCCAGTAAGAGAGGTACCCCCACAGCTATCAAACATTTTGTTCCAGGCTAAGGAAGTTTTAGATGATAATCCTCTAACAAGATTAGAGTTTCTAGATTTGAATAATAGTTAAGTATTTACGAGAGCTTAATGAAGACCCATAAGACAACAGATTTCGATAGACAACCATGTACCAATATAAAGTATAGTTCTACAATCATATACCTAGAACTAAATGAAGTTAATGGAACATACACCTCGCAAGTATACATATGCATTATAAATTCCTTCAAAAGAAAAACAGAATCATGTCTAGAGTAAGCACCAAGAAATATAGTTCACAAAAGCAAGCGAGATTCCAACAACTATTCTACTATTGACCCTTTTTCTCCGTCAATAAACCATTTCATTAATTAATTTCAGTTGCTTGAAGTTTCTTTTGTGAAGGGCAAGTAGGAGCCATGAATTTGAACTGAGTGAAAACGGGTGAGATTCAAACAAGAAAAGAAAAAAGAGACACCTCAGATGTTTGTTAATTCACGTACATTTTAAACAGTTCGTGCCAAAGTCAGAGATACGAGCACCAAAAAGATCCAAGTGGGTCAATCCAGTAAGACCTGCATGATATGAACCAACAAAATTTATATTACTGAGAATATATGATTATTAGAATGGACTTCATCCATAATGCACCTAGGGAAAACTAACATATAAATCAAAAACAAACATATAAAGAGCACTTAGTTGAAATTAATTGCGCTCACAAACATAACTGATGTGTGCTCCCATGGTCATGCCGCAAACAGTTTTGATTTATTGATTCTAAAAATTTAATTTTCTCTTGCTCAGATTAAGGCATCGAGCATCAACCAAAATCATGACTCTTCTATGTCTCCTGCTCAAGTCTTCTTCCAAATTCCTTCACAACATACTAAAACTAACAGGGATTATACTTTCACACTCGAGCTTCCACAATGTTCTCCTACACTTTAATTTCATCAAAATAAAAAACTAAAATGTTGCTTTTGAATTTTGGCCAGTAGGTAATTTATACAAGCTAGGAAACAGCTGATAAAGATAATTATTGCAGACATATGCACAAGTTTATGACCACCTCAGCTGCGAAGCAAGTAACAGAAAAGGGAACAAAGTGATAATGTTTCAAATTTAAAAAAATCTTTTTGTTGGAGAAAGCTAGCTACATTTCAGGTGACAGCATGCAAATGAGCATTGTTTATTTGCTTATCACTCGTACTAGTTATTACATTGCTTATAAAAGTCAACATAAGCAAGCAAATCACCCCTTTTTATCGAGAAACAAGCTATAGAGCATAAGTTGAGATCCTCAATAACATACATAATCATAACTTCCAAAATATTAATGTACACAATGAATAAAAAATTATCATATTAGGAAATAATGCAAGCCTGTTAAAAGTCTTACTTGTTATTGCGGCTAACCCTGAATCCGTTATCTGACGAGAATCCAAATTAAGTGATTTGATAGAAGTTAATGCAGACAATTTCCTCAAACCACCATCAGTTACTGATGTGAATGACAGATTTAAACTTTCCAGATTGGACAATCCTGAAAGTGAATATATATACTCAGTTATTGATAGGGTGTGGCCATTGATAATAACTTTACTGAGTTCTAAAGTGTTGACACAATTACTCCAGGAACTCTTAGTGTGATGTTTCTTCAGTATCGAGCTGACAAGAATTTAGCCCATTGCCAGATAGCTTTAGCATTATGGAGATTGATTATCTACATTTTAATTTATTTTTCCTTTATAAAATCCAATCTTTAACCAGTAATAAAGCATATACCATCTGATGGTATGAACAACGGAACAAAATTAGTAGAAAAGTTTCCATTTCCATTAAAGACAAGGTATGCTTTTGTAGTTTTGTTATCATGCTAACACCACCAATGCAGATCTCAAGCAACCTAACCCAGGCAAGATGAAAAAGGTAGCTAGATCATCATAACCAACCTATAATTATGCTAATAATCACATAAACATGGGTCTCGTTGAATAAAGAACATTTTCTGCTCTCATACAACTTGAAGTCTATTTCCTTTTCCCAGCTGAATGAATTTGTTAATAGAATGGACTATATAAAAAGGCATTCCTCTGCAACTAGCAATCTTAGCTCCAAACAGTTCTGATTTTCCACATACACATCCAAAATGAACAAAAGCACTATAAAATACTAAAACTAAACTAATTTAGGAAATCATAGGAGCAGCACAAGAGAACAGGGATAATACCTAAAAGCCAAATTAATATTAATATCTTTCAAGATTGATGCATAACTATGGATTAAATTGAAATTATCCCAAAAAAACATAGTTTTCCATACACAGTTTACTAAACAAGGAATCCACTATGATTTATCAAAACTACCAAAGACTAAGCATTGCCTTTCTAGTGTTACCTGGAAGATTTAGCAAGCAAACGTTACTGAGAACTCATGTTTACATATTAATAAGTAGTGATATTAATTTTACTCAAGATAAAGTCAAATACGGTTGTTTCTAGAACATTAGCCTATATAACCCAACAGCAATACCATGCCTAACTTACAATCATACCAGAGAGATGGCTCAGTCCATTGCTACCAACTCCAGTGTCAGACAGCTCCAAACTTTTTAATTGCAGCAGGCCTAAAAATACAAAAAGGGAGTTGACAGAAATCTCAGGTACAAGAAGGTTTCATGCCTTGAATTTACATGAGAAAATTTGTCATAGATTTTACATGCTACACTCGTGTACTGAAGTGATCGATCATAGTTAAAATAAAATCTTTTTACAATATTAAAGCAGATGAAGATTCATAGAGAAGAAACATAATGAAAAATAGAATAAGAAAGTTGCAGATGTTTTATGATGTTGGTGAATGGATGCAACAGCTTGAATTAATTAGAAAACTAAGACATACCTTTCAGGTTTAGTAATCCTTCATCACTGATCCTACAAGAATCAAAGTTCAAGCTCTCCAAATTGAACAAATCTACAATTCACCAACAACTAAGCAAAGCTCAGTAGAATGATATATCTCTTAGGTCACACTCACAGTAGTGATGTCCACAAGGCAGTGGCTAAAACATTGCTAAGTGCTGATAAAATTCTTCTAACATATTAAGAAAGGAAAGTATCAACAAATCAAGGAATTCAAGATAAGTAAAGCCATGAGAATAAGAGACAACGATGGTTAAAACATATAAAGCAAAAAACTGTTTAATTTGGCCCACAATTCAGCATTAAAGAGACAATAGGACAAAAGAGTTCTAAGCTGAAACTGGAGCATGAAAAAAAATACATAGACAGACAAATTTTTTAATTCCATTAACCATGAAAACCATATTATGTTTCCTTGCTAAAAGATCTGAGACAATGCAATGTAGATAAAAGTCCAAAAGACATGTAAAAGGTCAGGTGGCAATGCCAAATGAGCTTTTACCTTTAAGATGCACTAAACATACATCACTGATGTTGTTAAATCCCAAGTTCAGAACTTTCAACTTCTGAAGTGCTGCATTACAATAATTGTGAAAAAGGATGAAGATAGCGGGGAAAAAAATACCACAAAAATATTAAATCTTCTCCCAAACTAATACAGGATGGACAAAGCAAGAAGTAGCATTGTCAGGTGAAACATTCAGAGTGACTAGTAAAAAGTAAGGCTACAAATTCTTAATATATACCAGTTGAATGATTTGCGCATTGCATGCATAACTTATCTAACACAAGTGAAAACTGATCCATTACATCAAGCACCATACTACTCATGCAACCTAATGTATATAATATCACAAGCATCACAGAATATCTACTGTAAGGAAACCAATAGGTAGATGACTTGAACTTGAAAACGTTTGGCAATTGATTGATCATAGCAAATAAAGCCATCCAGTAGAAAAATGCTGCAAATATGTATACTTAGTAGACTAACACACCCTTTCTAGTGGTTTCATTTCCAAGAAATAAACAAATGCTTGTAAGTAAATAGTGACAACTAGAAAATGCATCATAATAACTAAAAAATGAAAAAAAGCCATTTAGGATGGTTATAACAAAATTGGTACCAATTTCACATTGTTGCTAAATCTGTAGTATTCACTTTCAGTATCATGGAACCTTAATAACACTGAAAAGATTAAAAAAAAAAGGGGTCTTTTTTACATGCTTAAATGCTAGCTACATTTTCGATCGCGTATTAAAAACTCACCAGAAAAGTTCTTGCTTCCATCATCAGATACACCACAACGACTAAGATTCAGAAACACTAACAATGCAAAACCTATGAAAGAACATCAAGAAAACTATAATTTTCACACTTAAGTCAAGATGAAAATCAATAGAACAAAAGAGAAGTATTTGAAAACATAGAACACTACACTTAAATACTTTTAAATATGGATTGCATGAATCAGTATTCTCTAAGATCATTGTTAAAATAACAAGATTTGAGTAGTTACGAGTGGAACACATCTTACATAGTTCACAAGCAAGACAGTAATCAAAATTATTAGAAGCAAACACAACAACAACATCAAGCACGTCTTGTCCCACTAGGTGGGATCCGCTATCCTTCTATGTCATTGGACTCTATCCCCTATTATATGATCATCTATATTTAAATAAATTTTATCTTATTTTATCATTGCTAACTAAGTCCTTTTTATCTTCCTCTTCATCGTTTGATGTGCATATTTGTTATAATTTTACATTGCCTAACTAGAGCATTTATTCGTTGAAAATTATTAGAAGCAAATGTTTAAAAAAAATGATGGTTATTTAAGCAGTGGACTAACTAAATCTCTGCTTTCAAGAATTCAACAAGCTGTGTGATTTGAACATAGAAAATAGGAAAGGTTCCCATAGAAGATACTAGTATTCATAAAGAATTATTTGATTATTTATATTCCTATCAGGTTGCAAGAAAAAGAGACAAACCTGATATAACTTTCAAGCAAGCAGAAGTAACTGGACAACCCTCCAAATCCAGATGAGATATTTTGGATAAACCTGTGCAAAATGCAAAAGTATATAGTGAATAGGTTACCATTGAAAAGCAGTGCCAAAAGTGGAAGATAAAAGGCATTTAACAGAGAGCATAGGAAAAAAAATCAAGTCTGTAAGTACTGAAAGGTATACAATCCGCAATACCTTTCAAATGTGTGATGCCTGCATCTGTAACTTTACAACATGAAACTTGCAGCTCTTTTAAGTTTGTAAGACCTAGTACAATGAACAGGCATGATCATTCATAATACTTTTTCCTGATAAGACTTGATAAAGTAACAAGATTATAGTAAGTCAAATAGCAATAAGAAAAAAGGAGGAAGGGAGGGGAAATGATAGTGGCCTCCTCTTTAATGAAATAACAGTGCGCTAATTAGGATGTATTATCCAACCACAGAAGAAAAAACATGGTACATGATAGGAAGTGATCTCTACTATATACTTTTTGTCCTTTGTTACTTTTATATACGCAATTGAATAGCCAAGTCAAAATGCCTAAGAGTAGTTATTGCATGGAAAGGAGGAACGAGTATGCCAAGCTGAATTGCAAATGTGGCAAATAAAAAGCTGCATAACACTTGAATGAGGGTTACACATATGCATAAACATGTATAAAGAATTGTACCCATATCCATCAGAAGAAGAAGCATATATATACAGACATCACAATTCTAAATTCTAGTACTGAACACAGATGGCAGCATGTAAATGTCTATACTACATCTAGTAAATCGTACAGCACTGGAATGCTTTTGAACAAATGATACATGCAAATCCTTTTCCTCAAATATAATTTTCTCTTTGGATATCCTTACTGAGAAAATTGTACTGAAACTAAAACATTTGAATGGAGAAAAAAATAAGGTACCTGAAATAGACTCAATATCTGCATCCGTTATACAATTGCAGTATCTGATGTTAAGATATTCGAGCTTCTTTAAATCTGCATAAAAGACCATAGTAAGGATAGGGTACCACTCTTATCCAATAGATACATGCAGTTTGTAAAAGAAGAAATAGCAGCAACGAGATCTTGAGTCACAAAGATGCAAAATCATAGAGAAAATTCTTACAATTTTAAATTATTTATAATGTTAATATCTTCATTGGACAGAAGTAGGAGACTGAAACATTGCATGCTGGTCAAATTCACTTAGATGACTTTGTTGCATGATGTCAGAGAATTGTATCTTTAAATTTTTAATATAATTTTTATATTATATAAAGAAACTTTTTAACTTTCACAGTATAAGGGAAGAGAATCTTAAAATTTTCAATCTTTTTTATCAAAATGCAACAGCTATTAAACTAGAAGAAAAGAATCCATTTGACTTGAAATAATCGTTGAATTGTATTGTTAATTTGTTTAACGCCAATCAATCAAATTCTCTATTAAATCCATACCTAGTTTTTATTTTTTTAACAGAAAAAACTTGTTTATTGAGATAACAACATATAACATAAAATCAACATGAGAATGAAGGTCATCATATGGAAACTCTAACCCTTTATATGAGCAAGACCACCATTGATCTTTAAGCATCTCTCGAGGTCCAAATTTACCAAGTTAACTAAATTGGTAAAAGCTCTCATTCCGTCAGCAGTGATACAATTGCTCTTCTTGAAACTCAAGAAAGTCAAGTTTGAAAGTCCTGAAAAAGAAGCATATTATGATGGGAAAAAGCAATATAAACACAAATCATTAAGACAATTAATTTATTAAAATAAAACCATAAGTGAAAAGTTTCTTAATCATTGAAGCAAGATGAATATTCACACTTCAATGAATGAGACAAGTAAGAGATGCTGATTAATAATATACAGGTGATATTCAATGATTGTCATACCACAAAAAATTGAAGATAATAGAATAAAAAAATTGGCTTTCAAGATTGTAGTAGAACACACAACAACTGCAGATGTATGCAGTGAAAGGGTATACTCTTGAACTATAGCATTTCTTCTTTTAACAGATCTAGAGAGTGCCTTCATATTCTTATTTGTGCGACAGTATGGAGAAGAGATCCTGACTTGCCCTTATAGAGGTCAATGTCTCATCTTCAGGTATCTAGCAGTATCCTCGTCTAAGAGTCACTCATTAGTGCCTGCTTCTGTCCACTTCAGACTCCTCCTTGGAGGAAGGGAGGAGAAAGTGGAAACAACAGCACAGACACATCAAGTTGGCAATCACTCCCTTGCTGCCTCCAAAAATTCAACACCAACCCAAGCTTGTTCAGTCAACTTATTACTATCGTAATCATTATCTAGAAAGCACAAAGCATGAGCCCAAAAAGGTAAACTCTAACCGAGGCAGGCAGTTGTCGCTGGTACAAACTAAAGAGGTCTTAGTGCATAAGTTAATGTGTCATAAAATTGATTACTCGCGACATGGTTATTTTAAGATTGCAATCCACAATAAAAAATGACAGTCCACATTGACTCTTTTTTCAAGCAGTGAGCAAATGAAACCGCTAACATAGATGTTCAAAGATGGCTCAATGATACAAAAACAACTGAGTATTGTTCTTCGAGTGTCATTGTCTCCCTCTTTATAAATAAACAAATTTAGTTAGAGATAATACTACAGCTTTAGCACTTAATCATCAAGTCAGGAATGAAAACAACGTGAGTGAGACATTCTTATCTAAAACCTATGTGCATCAACAGATGTTTCCGTTCATACACGACCTCATCCATAGGCACAGCTTTGTTAATTGCAACCCTTCTAATGATTGAAATTGAAGCATGCATACCTCATAATCAACATTTTAATGAAAATACAGAAATATGTCTTCCTTGTAAGCAGTATCAGAAAAATATAGCAAGAAGTTGACAAGAAGTTTGAAGATACCAGATAAGTGCCCTAGGCCATTGTCTGAGATTTGGTCACAATAGTTACATTTCAAACTCTGGATACTGGGACACTTCTTAAGGAGAGACAAGCCAGTATCTGTAACATCAGAGCAAGAAATATCAAGCGATAGAAGCGATTCCCCTTGAGAAGAAACTATGTCCATCCAGCCATCTTTGACTCCTGGATATTCTCCAACACGCATATCCTGATGGAAGAGCAACCAACGGGGATTATCAATGATACGAAACATAATTTGCAATTCATAAGAGCAGCATCACCTAAAACACAAATTCATCAGTTGATCTAGGAGGAAACTTTCCAAAGTTGTTAAACAAAGTGGATCTAGAGTAACATAGAATTATCTACTTTGTGTATTTAACAGCATAGTAACTCTAAATAATCTTGCTGAGTTTGAAAGGAAGAAAACACATGACATGGAACAAATCACAAATTAAGATACAAGTAAAAGGAGTTTCCTTATAGTAGAAGATTCAAAATTGAGGAATAAGGCTTCCCTCCAAAAAACAGGACCACAATCTTGCCAATGTATAATGATAAAGCTTTGTTTTTTGTTTTGATGTTATGTTGCACGAACCAGTAGAACACTGACAATTTGGAAGCAAAAAACAAAGAATGTCAACCTGAAGAGCACAATCCCCAAAGGCTTCAAGAGATCCATCATTGAGGGAATGAGATGCCACCAACTCGTTGAAGATCAACTGGCTTATGTCTCTTGGAAGCATCGAAAAACTGCTATGTTTTTTGATGTCCTGTTTTGTAAAATACTTCAAAGCGTTGACTGAAGTTCAACAAAAACAAAAGTACTTATACTATAAATATTATTTCCACAATTATAACGGCTACCTCACGAACTTTAGCCACGCACAAGTCCATGAGGGACGGACACTTCCCTTGCTCACGAACTGAGGCATTCGTATTGCAACGGGGGAGTGTAAGCAGCAACCACTTTGAGCTGCCACTCTTAGAGTATCTTCCCGACCTGCGCAAATCTTCTCCGTCGAGAAGGTCTCTCTTCCTGGAACAAGCTCCCCCCATTGGAGAATTAGTGAGTAATAAACGCTGATTTCTTTATCTCTCTTTTTTCTTGTGGTTCTTCTGCTGTTCCTTGAGCAGTAAAATTTTTCGTCATTCTAGAATAACCTTCTTTGATCGTACTACTCCATTCTAGAATAAGATTTTCGGTCAGCACAAGTCATACCTCTTCGAAATAAGTTCCATAAAAGTGAAATGGAATTCCAATTCCAAATAAAACTTTCAAAAACACTCCTTGTCAGTAAGAAAGCATCAGAAATATATATTTTTTTTACATCGAACTCTAGACTCTACTCCATGAGTTCAACTTCATGAGTCGAAAGTTGTCGAGACTGCAGGGATTCAACAGGCGAACGATGATCGAATAAATATTTCACACCATAAGCGAAATCATCAATCTATAAATTGCAATTTCAGAAACAAAGAGCCGAAACAAGCGAACTCGAAAAAAGGACGAAAGCGACGGGGACGATCAAAAACTCCAAGATAAGGCACCAAAAACCCATCGATCGAATCTCCGAAGGCCGTATTCTTACCTTAACGGGATAGGAAAGCGGGTGAGGGCCGATCAGAGCTAGGGTTTAGTGGATAACGGGGACGGTGAGAGAGGGATAGAGAAGGGAAGGAGGCCGAAGCGGCACACGAAAGGGAGGGAGAAGAAAAGAAAGAGCTGAGCGTGCGGGCCCCTCGTGGAATCCAACGGACGCCTGACGCGTGTCGGTTTGGGCATGCCCGGGAGCGGGAAGGGCCGATCCGCTATTGGGGCGCGACACGAAACCTGGTTGACTACACGTGCCGTGTGAGCTTGGTGATACGAACATCCACGACCGGTTATAATTAAAATGAAATTAGTTTTTTTTGTTTAAAAAACTGAATATAGTTTTGTTATTAGGAATAATAACTTCGATTAGGAATGTTAGTTACTGGTCAATATTTAATTTTGCTTTTTAAATTTCAAATTTTCAAAAAAAAAAAAAATCAATAACTACGTAACAATTTCACGACCCTTTCTATAAAATTTTGGTCTCCACTCTCGCTGACCATTGGACGGCCGTTTGCCTTCTAAACGGTGGCTCGTGTCCGCGTGTCTTGAATGCTTGCGCGACACGCTGCCCCTCTGCGTCGCTTTTCTGAGCAGACCAAAACAAAAAAGACGAGTAGTTAATTAATCGATATGGCGATGGCCACCATTATTAAGTTTCCACGCTGATTCGTGGACGGAATTAATCGTATTTTTTTAAATAAAAATAATAATTTTTTTATCTTTTACTTATTTAACCGTCAATTATAAATTAATTTATAGTTTATCTATAATTTAGAAATGAATTAAAAAAAACACTTAAGATTAGTGTAATTATTTAATTACCAACACAAGGAGAATACATCTCTTTTATATGTATGGTTTATATCCTTTGCAAAGTAAAATAGTATTCTAAAATATTCCATTTATATTTTTTTAGTTAGTATCAAATATCTCGTTTATGTGTACTAATCATAGGAGGTAACGACGGAGTCAAGAATTTTATAACCTCTGGACTGATTAAAAAAATACCTCCGTGCCTAAACCCTAAACTTCCATGCTACGAACTTTGTTTTCTTCCTATTTCTTATCGGGCTAGCTTCCTATTTTACTCTTATTTTTTTATTTCTCCCATAAAAATCCCAAAGCTCCTATTCATCATTAGCATTGGGCCCCTAAGCTATAGCCCAGGTAGGCTATCATGTGGCTCCGCCCGTACATAGAAATGATCAATTCAGTTCCACAAAAAATTTTATCGACCATTAGGATAAATCGGGAAACACTTACAATTAGCAGCCCAATTAATGCATTGAAATTGAAAATTAATCCTTATATGCTTGGGAAATTAAGAAGACCCTAGTAATTTATATCATTTCATTTACAGATAATTGACACATCTAGCCGCATTCACATCATTATTCAAATATCCTACCACTATGTGAATATCTTTCGTATACTTGAGATATTAACTGAAGTAATAGGCAGATAATTACCAAAGTAGATGCACGTGAAGTAAAAGAGTATTGTAGGATCGATACATACGTGAGA
>JBBPFP010306262.1:0-17269 GCA_037974795.1 Kaempferia galanga | reverse complement strand
GGGGAGGCATGCTCGGGCGCGCCGAGATTCGACCTCTTGACCTCATGTGGTAACCTCCCATACCTTAACCATCGCACCGCCCTGAGGGGACATTATTTACATTGCTAAAGATGTGTATGTCTGTTACATTGTCCTTAGTTATTTTATAGTCGATTGATCAACTGGGAGTTTATCGATAGAGGATATTAGCAGATTATACATTGATAGGTCCAAGGGACCTGCGTCTTAGAGTAGGAGTCACCGAAGACTCCGAACCAAGTTAAAATAATTATATTTTATTTCCTTTCTATTTTTCTCACTTAGTTTATTTTTTTCATTATGCACTTATTTCAAAAGTCAATAAAGAAAAGGAAAATTTTTAAATACACGTACAACGGTCCTACATATACCCTAAACATACTCCTCAGCTCACTCGCACGCTGAGGCCCAATGAAGGTGATGTCTTTGCGCAGTATGTGCAGCAAGGGAAGCGTATTCCAAGAAGAGGAGAGGTCGGCTTGTCAGCTGAAGAGATTCAGGAGTTCGAGGACTTAGGCCATGTCATGAGTGGCAGAGGCACCAGAGGATGAGTGCCATCCGTATCAGAAAAGAAAACCAAGTTTACAGTGCTGAAGGTTAGAGGGCATTGCAATGTTCGATTATGAAGAGAAAGTAAAGAGAGAGAGCATAAGGTGATGGCTGATTTGCAGAGGCTGGTCCATCGTCACATTGGGGTGGACATGGGATTTGCTCATGACTCATGACAAATTTGGTGCAAAGGCACTCTATTTGCTCAGACCAATCTAGGCATGTTCCATTCCAGTTCGAAGACCTCTTTGGCTTTCCAATATAACATATTAGTTTGTTTTTTCATACATAACTTCTATATTAGTTTTTTTTTACACATAATAAGAATAAAAAGTTGTGCGGCAGCCGGAATTTAGAACACTGCGAAGATGTATTACAGAAAATATTTAAATTGAATTAACCAAAATTTTAAGAATACACCAAATTTGATTTGCCTATGTCTTTCTAATTATGCATTTATCAGACTACACAAACTTGCAATATCACACACACGTGTAGCAAGTCATTACATATGGTTTATAAATTAAATTGTTGAAGTACCAATATGAATGTTGCTGAAGCGAAATGAGTTGTAAAATCTTCAGGAAGGAATCGATTGCAGGAACCGAGGCAAGAATTGAGGGAAATGCAAGCAAAATAATCTGACATTTAGTCTATCAGTTCCTTGCTTCTCGAGTAGTAATCTGCTACACTGAGAAAGACGTGCTTTTCTAACTCCAACTCAACTGGTAGCTGATTCTCAAAACAATCTACCTTAATCTGCAAGGAAGTTGTAAATTCAACAACTTTCAAACCACAATTTATATGTACCCAATACCAATGAAGATTAAATTAGTATGGATACCTTCCCATTCCCTCTTTGAAACTCTAATTTCAAATTCGAAAGATCTCTTGACAACAAATATGTCTGTAAACTTTGAGCAAGCTTCTCATCACCTGAGGAATAAAATGCAGCCGATCAAATCTCAAGATTTGATATGTTGTATAACAAAATCATAATTCCAGTGTAAAACCTGAATATAATGCAACAATAGCTCTAGTATCAAACATCAGAGCAGGCTTTGCTATGCTAACAACGAAAGAGACACTGGGTAGTTGTTCCTCACGTGATAGCAAGACCTGCAACAAATTATAGAACAAAAGTAGAGAAAATTGTCAAGTTAACCTATATTGTAATATGGACCCCTTTGCTAAAACTGAGGGGCTTTAACAGGAGCATAAAAGCTATCAACTATTGGAAACATAATGGCACATACCTGAAACTCCTCCAGACACAAAATCACCTGCAAGTAATAGGATCATGAGGGCAAAGTACAACAACCAATCAGAAAGGGAAAATAACACGAGCAAAGGGGCAATATAGCAATGGGCACTGAAGCCCTTATAAATAAACCAAAAATGGGCATTAAAAATCAATGGAAAATTAATGAATAAACAATAATTCCTTGAAAAATAAAAGTCATAGTAAATTAGGATCAAAAGCTCCATAGAACTAGGGTTTGATAGGCAAATTGCAGAATAAATAGAAACAAGATAAAATGGTACTGCCTCAAAATATCGTACAAAAATGTCTGCTTTCGCAGAAAGCACAAAGAAAACGTTAGCTATTGCACATTGTATCTGAATCAAAAGAACTAAAACAACTGAGTCTCAAATCTGCTGAAGTATAAAATTGTAACTCATTCAGCATAGTTTTGTTATATCGCTTAAAACTTACAGCATGAGGGGGAGTGTTGCTTTGATGAAGTAAAGGAGATCCAAGAGCATCTTTGATGTATTCGTCCTGCAATAAAAGTGACATAGAGAAAACTATGAAGGTTAACAACTATAAGGGTGATTACAGAGTAAGTTTAAGCACATAGCCAAACAATATGAAGACACCTGGGATTCCACAATTTTCTCCAAAACATTTTTACTTTTCCCAAGAGGTTCATAGTAAACCTCTACAACATCAGTGGGCTCCAGACCAGCTTTCTTACGCAATTTTTGAATGCGATTGACAACCTGACATAAAAAGTAGTGATCTCACAAGCATAAAACGTGTACATTTGTGGCCTGTGAGAAAGAGGAAAGAGGCACCTAATATTTTCTCTGCTCTCATTTCTCTCCAAGTGAAAGCATTCTCAATCTCAATTTCACAGGTTACAGCAATAAGCAAAATTTACAGACAATTAGGGGCTTAAGATTTAACAATGTTCTGAGAGATTGAATTTCAAATGACTACACAAAAACAGACCGATGCGGATGAACAAATAAGCAAGACAGATATGTGCACATACATAACACACTATGAGAGCAGCACCACTTCCAGATAGATGGTGCTGGAAAAGAAATTCGGCTGTTCCAAAGCATAATAAAAAAAAAAAGTAAAATATAGACCAATCTATGTCATAGAAATATAGATTCCACATGCCCAAAATTAGATTACCACAACTCCGAAAGTACTAGAATACTAAAAATTTGAGAGAAAAAGCAAATAGCAGATTTTCCTGAAAAAATGGCAGTAGCAAGCATTAACAATGAAAAAATACACATTGTGAAACTAACATTCATCTCCATTGCTGTGTATAACATGATGAATATACAAGAAACATTATTCCCTTGTAATATCTCTACAATCTAAAAAGAAAAATTCAGACACCATAATTACCTCTCGAGCAACTCCTGCATCAAACAATGATTCATCGGCTCTCAAATCCAATACCACCAAAACATCACCTGAGAAAAGATCTATGACATCACATGGGGAGGAAAAGCGGGTTTTACATTATAATCTAGAAACAAACTTTAGCTTACCATCTCCAGCAGCATCGATCTCCTTTTCTGTACTACCAGAAGGTCGTTTGAACTCACGCAATATCTGAAAGCAGTATTACTCAGAACCATGATAAATAGTGATTTTGACAAAGTTACATAATGTGTGAAATTCCAAATTTTGAAGTCCTAAATGTAAAAAAGAAAAGGCAACATTAAGTTATTTGATTTATATAGTAAAAGGATACCTACCTACAGATTCATAACAATATTCTGTTACATAAAACTAATGGTGGGGATAAGATACTTGTAATAAACCCTTAATGGTTGTTTCTTTATTCTCATGTTTATGATGAAACAACAAAATACATGATGGAGAAACAGCGTCAACCTTTAAAATCAAAACAGATGGTGCAAAAAAGAAAAAATAAAAAAAAAATGAAATAAAATAAACATCCCTTGAATATTAAAAGATTAACGCAAAAAACATATTTGAGTATACAATTGTTTAATGAGAGAGAAAAACATAAAGAACTAGCCCCATGATCTCAGAATTATTGAGCATTGAAACAGGTCACCAAAATATCCATCTTAAAACAGCTCCAAAACCAGTAACACTGCAAGACAGGTAGCAAAAATCTCTTAGATTTGTGTCTCTCTCTATCAGAATACTTGACAACCTAGATCGGTCACTGACACCCAAATTGACAATGTGCATAAACTTCTAGAAGAAAGTATAGGTGGTGAAGATATCCTGAAACAGGAGAGAAGAAAAGAAAGGTGGTATAAAAAGGAAAGTTGTATCTGAATAGTGTGCTAGAAGTCAATTTAATGTGTGTGTGCGCACATGTATATATAAGCACATAAAAGAAGCAACAATTCAAATTCTGAGTTCAGCAAATGGGAAATGCATAAGTTGGCAGAATAGCAATATCAAAATTCACCAGTACCAAATATAGAGCATGGTTTGAAGTATCACGATGATAATGATACAAATCTAGACTCCAAACAATATGTGCCAAGCAATAAAAGCACATACCATCTTGCAGTACCTGAAAATATCTATAACTATAATCTAGAGTAGAAAGCAGTCCATTTGAAGTTTCCTAAAAAAAACTAGCTCCAGGTGTTCTTAAGAAGATTGGTCATATACCTATGCCTTAGATTTTAAAATACTTTCAAAATCATAATTAACCTTTATATCATTCAGCTTCAAGCAATGCCCGGAGAAAGTGACTTCCCCAGATTGCTCAAAAGACGATATATCAGCCTCAGACATTGCCTTGACATCCTTAGCCACAGCACCCATTGCCTTCCCCAATCTTTTACCCAAGACACTAAGATAATCAGAAAACGAAATCAGTTACCACAACTAAAGGATGCTAATAAAGGATCATTGCATGAAATGAAGCATACCTAAAATCAGGCTCAGCCCGTAATGAAGCATAATTCAAAGGATCATTGCATGAAACCACTGATTTAACATTGAGCTCCTCCATCACATACTGCAATGTCCAAAGAATATGTGTATTTGACTATTCAAAGAATAGTTTTTACAGACAAATATGAAAAGAAGAGAGTTTATGTTTTCCTTGTTCTGTTGGGAGCCAGGTTTACTTCCAAAATTAAAATTTAGCAAACCCTTTCTTATTGAGGTTCACAAATTTCACTATTCTTATATGGTCAGTTAAAACTGACTCAGTTTAATGCATTTAGGATTTTATATGCTCTTGAACAATGACAAGCATAAACAGAGATTTTTTATTTTTTGATTGTTTTTCATCTCAACTCCAGTTCCAAAAGATGGGCTAACCACAAGAGGGGAACCTAATATGATTCATATAAATTTACTCTCCATATAAAATGGAATCAAATCTTTAACTGAAGGGTGTAACAAATGCAAATATAGACTAGGCTCGTGCAAAAAGAAGAAGATTCAATTGCTATCTGACCTCCCTCAACTTTCCAGTAATATCCTCCAGAAAGTCTGAATCAGGATGAACAACTATCATTTCCCTGAAATAACAGAACAGGGAAAAAAAAGTTGTTTGATAAATAGGAAGGCATTACAATACAAGGTAAAAGCAACTCCTCATACTTGACTGGTGTTTTGAGAGGTTTACTATGACGCTCCCGAATGTTGCGTGCCAGGTCAATGACAGTCATCATCCTTGTGACACTCTGTTCAATGCGCTCCTCCCGCTAAGGATATCAGTAGAAGGAATAATTTAAGCATGTTAAATGGAACCGCAAAAAAATATACATGGATGGACAGCATACAAAGCTGCTAAGAAATTAAAAATAATTATACCTTCCCTAATGTTGAAGGAAAGTTGCAAAAATGAATGCTTTCCTCAGATCCACCAGAGACCTTCCGAAGGTTTAGATAAAGAACCTCTGTAAAGAAAGGTGTGAATGGAGCCATCACTTTACATGTAGTTAAAAGAACCTGCAATATGTAAAATCGAGCAAAGTATTCATCATATGATGCAACTTTAAATAATAAATTTTAAGATATAAAATGAAGATAGGCCTACATAATTGAGACCATAATCCAGATGATATTTGTGGCTAAAATTCATCTAAGTATTCATCATATTGAGCAATTTGTAATAATATGTTTTAAGATATGAAAAAAAGGGCGAGGCCCAAGTAACTGAGAAGAAATCATATCTGAGCCCATATTTGCTCAAAAGGCCAAATAAAAAAATCAGTCATTAGTGATATTGGTTTTCTAAACCAAAGTTAGTAATAGAAGTATTCATCATATTCAGTTCAATATTGAATAATTAGCAATAATCAGTCTATATTGATATCAATAAGGATTTGAAGATACACAAAAGGGAGTGAGACTCAAGCCAACATTAATAAAATAAATAGCAATATAGCAATAAGCAAACAGTATGATGCAACATACATGAAACTAAATAAAAGAAAAACTACCAATTGGCACATACATCTAAAGATCTTATACAACACATTAAATGCAATAGAAACAAAAAGTATCATGCAATATATTGCACCACAAACATAGGGGGGAAAAGTGTAATGTAGGATGATAAATACCACGAGTAAAAAAATATACATAATACATACATGATATAAAGTTGAAAGAGAGATTCTGCAGTCATCTTCTCCTGTGCGCCCCTTCAATCTCTTTCGATTAAAACGCACATATATATTGGTAAGATTGTCGATGAACTTCAGAAGATATGGGACAACCTGCAAAAAGAAGACACATTAAGAACACAAAGGGTATAAATACATATTCCATGGTTTTAAAGTTTAGAAGGAATGAACACAAAGAAATACCGAGTACAACCGATAAGCATCCATTTCTTGACGAACAAATTGAACTAAACTTTCAGTAGCAGAATTTATCCACTGGTCCAGCACATTCAAAGACTTTTGAAGGGCTTCATAATGCACTGGAACAAAAGGTGCAAGACCCTCAACCTCAAGCCTTTTTGCATTTTGAACGAGGAATCTATATGCATTATACCATGGAAGGAAGACATCTTTGACCTGCTTAAGCAAAACAGAAAGAACTGCTTACCACAGAAAGGCAACAGTAAAAATATGTTGAAACAACCATACAGTCCACATGCTAAAATAAATCATGACCCAAAAGAGCCGTTTACCACACTATATACACCATCCTTTTTGAATCGCAAGGGCTCAGCACGAACGACAGGAGAATTAACCAGATATAATCGCAATGCATCCTGTAGGTGCCATGTTATGATTGTGACCATGAAAGTTATATAATTAGGGATAAAACAAATAATGCTTCTTGCAAGTGAAACTAATTGCATACCGCTCCATAATCATCTATGACTTCAGTTGGCGATGGGTAGTTCTTCAATCTTTTACTCATTTTCTTCCCATCCTCAGCCAACACAAGTCCATTGCAGATAAGGTTTCTAAATGCAGGCTTCCCAAACAATGCCGTAGATAGCACCATAAGTGTATAGAACCTAAAATGGTATACAACATTAAAATAAGTACTGAGGGGTTGAGAGGAACTATCATATGAGGAAATAAGGGGGAAACAACATATACAAATAATACTCAGTACTACTGAATATCATTGGAGCTATCAACAAAACAAAATCCATAAATTGCACATTTTTCAAGATACTAAAACAAATGAGAAAGATAACCATAATAAGCAAAAAAAATTCTGCATAAATTCTCTGAAAAAATTCAGTATGATAGTCAAAGTACTTGTTGAAAATCAAAATTATTTCAAGGTCGCAAAGAAAATTGTTGAAAATCAAAACTATTTCAAGGTCCCCAAGAAACTAACAAATTGCCAGTTTATCAAGTGAACATGCTAGTATAAGTACTCAATGCCCAGAAATACAGGAACAAATTTGAGCAAAAGTGGCTGAGATACAACATAACTAGTATATTGAGCAAGGGCATCAACAAGTTTCAACATTAGGACAAAAATAAAACACAAATCAAATTCACACTTCTTACTAGAAGTTTTCAAACATAATTATGTGACCCAGTAGTTGTCAATGGATGGCCATGAATGTATGCTTGAGTCATGAGTTATAGAAGCATCCTAGTCCATATGACAAACCAAGAAAAACGGATAACACTTTAGTTGAATGTTTAACCATGACTAAAAAGTTAATTGGAGGCAGTGTCAACTGGAACAGGATTCCTTTGCATGGTAAAGAAAAAAAAGGATAGTTTGCCTCCTAGCTTTATAACAAGCGATGATAAATAATATGTGCACTTCAAACTTTTTCTCTTCTATAATCTGAACATCATGTATCAGTTTCTGAGCTTTTGAAAACCTGGTTTCCATATAAACAATGGAAATAAAGACTGCATGAGTACAACGGTATTCAGATTTTTGATGAAAAATGTAAAGACACATGGTTTTCGACCTGTCAAATGCAAATTTCTGAAACATTGAACCTTGGCATCGTTTTTCTATCATGTATACTTTTCCTCACTCCAAATACTTTTCTTCCAATTCGCAATCTCAATCATATCAACACACCAGTTCCATTAATGTAAGTACATGTCAATTTTGCACCATCAACAAGGAAATATCAAGACTGTAAATCAAACCAATACATGAAATGGGAAACAAAACTCTTGCCTTATCAGTCAAATTACATGTTAATGTCTCTAATCAGACTATCAACTAAAATAAATAAAGATGGCATCGTCCAACTTAAACAAAACACCTTGAATATAGAGGCGGTGAGGCTAACCTAAGGACAAAAAAGATGAAAATGGAAGAAGAAAAAATCAGCCTATAGAAGTCATGATCACCACAATGCAGATCTAGATTAGAATATATTTGACATGCAACAAAAAATGTTAAAAGGAGAAAAATCAGCAAATCAACCAAAATGAACAAAGATGATATAGGACTACTTAGCAAAAACACCTTCGAATCATTTCAGAGCTCCTAAAGATTAAATGAAAATAAAGTAAAAAGGGGAAGCACTTGTAATAAACAGGATCTCATATCTCAAATAGAATATATTTGACATGCTTAAAAAAGAGTTACAGGTGAAAAACCAACCATCCTCGTGTTTGGTCAAGGCCCTCAGCAACAAAGTGTCCTGGAAAGTTCTTTTCAAAGAGTTC
Organism: Kaempferia galanga; assembly: GCA_037974795.1. Classification (NCBI taxonomy): domain Eukaryota; kingdom Viridiplantae; phylum Streptophyta; class Magnoliopsida; order Zingiberales; family Zingiberaceae; genus Kaempferia; species Kaempferia galanga. The sequence goes on along the minus strand of JBBPFP010306262.1, from coordinate 8,329 downwards.
CACATTCTCAAACGGGTAATGAATATAAGCATATGGCATTGACCCACTCTCAAACCAGCAGTCAAAGACCTGAAGGATGTATAGAATAATTTATTCACCACTCATCAAAATAGGATCTGATTGATCAGAGAACCCATTTGCAGAGTATAAACTGTTGCAATGGAACAAGCAAATCAAGCTGGCTCAATCCTACAAAGGATCCTCTCTCATTCTTATGCCAACTTAAAGATTTGTGAGGTGCACAAACAGCTGTTGAGGTATGTGGACTGCACTCACATTATATATGCACCCACACTATATATGCTTTTTAGGTGTGGTTATTTATTTGAATCAATCCAGAGAAATCTGGATGATTCATTCAAGAAATGACAACAACTACCAATAAATTTGAGTAATTAAGCAAACAATAATCAAACTTAGCCATATCACTATAATATTTGGCAAATACTTGAATGGCAAACAATCTCAAAGTCCAAATTATTGTGGATCTTACACTGAAATTCACATATAAATTACATGTGTATGAATACCATATTCATTTATATATTAATAATCAATTACACATAGATTCATTGCCTTGAGAAACTCACATCATCAATGCGATGAAGAACGCCAAACTCAGGACCGCGCTCAGAAGGAATGGTTATGTGATCAATATAGTGACGATGCAGATCAGTAACCTTAAAATCCAATAAAAAAAAGGTTAACTTAGTTAACAAATTAAAAGAGACCCAACAAAAAAAATTAATAATGCAAGAATCCACCTTAGCACCAGATAGTTTCTCAAGTTCATCAATAGAACCAATAACTCTCTTCTCAATGCCATCCTCACTGACCCAAATAGGAAGAGGGGTACCCCAAAACCTACTTCGGCTAACAGCCCAATCCCTAGCATTTTCGAGCCAATTATGAAACCGTTTTTCCTGTGGTCAACAGTAGATTAACCATCACCACTCTGGTTCTGTGGGAATTTTTCTTTCAAAAAGAAACAATAAAAGAAGGAAAAGATCAAACCTTCACATATTCGGGAACCCAATTTGTTTGTTTGTTACTTTCTAACAACTGCTCCTTAATCTTTTCAACAGAAACAAACCTGAACATACGAGCTAATTATAAAAACAAATAGAGGGAACTTTTTTATTTGCACAATCCAGAGTATTATGAATAACAGCTTTAGTATTCAAGATTGAGGAATGATTTAAATTGAAATTACTATGACTTCCAAGTCTCAAAACACTCACAAAGATTGAAATGATTTGATAAGAACACAAAATACAGTTTATGCAGAACACGATATAAAAGCTGACATCATTAGGGTCAAAATCAATCATGACTACAATTTGGTCAAAAGGCACATAACTAACTCTTATGGAGTTTCCAATCAATATTGTCCACTACACAAGAGTCATCCAATCAACAATGAATCAACCAGTTCCATTTGGACCAAAAAATGGTGAACCCTCATCAATGGGAATGCCTTAACCTAAAAAGTTAAATTGAACTATGATGACATAGTAGGATAGTCTGATAGCACTAAATAATTTCTACTTAATAAGAGCAACAAAAAAGATAAGCTGCTTGAAAGAAACCAAGATCTCCATAATCATGTGCATCGCCACAAAAAAATATATATATATATGAAGAAAAGAAAGTATAGCAAATATTATCAGGTCAAACTTCCGGTTTAAAAGCGGTGGAACCAAAACTCAGTATGTCAAAAAGTTCAATCAATAATATGATATAGTGATTTACCAACTAGGAACAGCCCGATATAGAAGGGGAGTATCTGATCTCCAGCAGAAAGGATAAGAATGCATGACACTTCCATTATTTACAAGTCTTCCTTTCACCTGATACGAGATTAAAGATGCTCTATGTATAAATACTGATTAATGAACCCACAACACAAAGATAAGATGAGCAATCAAAGAAAAACAAGAAAACTTGGTGAAGTATTAAAATTCTATCAAAAAAACCAGCATGAGAAAACATCTTTCAAATTCGTAAGCTACTACACGGCAACAACCAAATGTGAGTCCCAAGTAGTTGGGGGTCAACCACATGGATCTAAAAAAGCCATTGACATCTATATAATGATAAATCAAAGTTCATATATGAGTTTATGAACAAGCAAACTCAAATGATAATATTTTGAGATCAGGATAAAGCATGAAAGAATCGAAATTATAGAACCACCTACAAGGATTACCTATTCTAGAAGTTCAATAAAAGCATATCTTATAAGAATTTGTCATCATGCAAATTCCAAAGTCATATAAAAGTTCTATAAAAGAGAGGATTAAGACACGGCAGAATGTCAACAGAGAATCTTACCTTAACAGCATTTACAATGTCCTTATCAGCATCCTTCACATAGCGCCCATAGAAATCTGATACTTCCTCAGTAAAGCGACCATCAGCATCAACCGCCACAAAAAGATCCACACCCTATTCAATTAGAATAAAGTAAAAGAATGATGTTAGAAGCATAAAACAGTTAAGATTGAATTATCTAATTGTATTTCCAATACAATAATCATGAATCAGCTACGTAGAATAGCATCAAAGTAAACAACTTAATGACTTCATGTCGCAGTTTTTTCTGTTGACAATTGACTGTTATATACAGGCATTACAAGAAAAACTAAACAATGATTGAAAAAAAAAAACAAACATTTACTGGCAACAAAGAATTAGCTGATTGTTAAAAAAAAAAAAGGCAGGCCGGTGCACGAAGCTCCCACCAATGCGAGTCTCAGGAAAGGGTCTATTGTATGCAACCTTACCCTACTTTACAAGAGGTTGTTCCCGAAACTCAAACCCGTGATCTCCCGGTCACAAAGCAACAACTTTACAACTGCGCCAAGGCAGCAACTAGCTGATTGTTAGCAAAATAAAAAATCCTAAGTAAATTCAGTTATATTCTGTTGATCATGATTTGGTTTCGAAAATGAGTATGATAGATATGAGTCCCGAGTCTAGACGAAAAAAGTTGATGGTTCCATTAGGATTTAACAGGCAGCACAAATTGTCAAGTGACATGGTATCTAGAGGTTAATGTGAACTTTTTGAAATATGCACGCATTTCATAAATACTCAATGTCATGTTAACTAATAACTAATACTAATAAAAAAATGTAACTATCCACATGCTTAAATAAGCTGCCATAAACAATTAAATGTTTACACTAACATCTTCATAGAGGTCCCAATGCTATCTATAGGTTTGGGCACAAGTCCGCAGAAATAATTGAAGTTTACAATTAAAAAGAATACTTGCAGAATATAGTTGATTATTTGAATAAAATGTGATCCAAAATGATAATGGTATTGAACAACCAGAAACAATATATAAATACTGACCTTGATTATACCAGAAGCAACACAGACACGGTAATCATCTTCACCAAAAGCAGGAGCACAGTGAACGACACCAGTTCCACTATCATCAGTTACATAATTGTCTGCAACTACTCTAAAGGCTGTATCCGAATACTTCAAGAAGTAATCAAACAGAGGAACATATCTGCACAGACAAAGTAATCAAATCTTGTTCTATCACCAAAAAGGAAGTGCAGAAGATAATTGTTGTCTGAATGTCCAAAAGAAAACTGGAATTATTTACACAAAATTTGTTTCAACACAAACACACAAATTTATAATAGATGAGCAAAATAACAACAAAGCATTTAACTATGCTACTCTAGTAAGAAAAAGCAACACCCATACAAAAAAATATAGTTTTATAAATAGTCCATGGTAGGTGCAATTGACAACTTTTTCAAGAACTGAAACTTAAATAATTCAAACTCTTGAAGCAGTAGTTAAAAAATAGAAGATTGTTATTTCTTATTGTGTCTCCAAAGCCACAATCACCTAAAATTCGCTTTGACATTCGGTATTTGTATCATTTGTAAATTTCATCTGTAGCATCAAATAAATTTTATTATATAAGTAAAACCTTGCATCAACTCTAGCTCTAATCAAAATTAAACATACTAAACCTTTAGGAGAGCTGGCTTGTTCAAAAAGATATAATATTAAATTTCTAAACACCACACCCTTCACCCCCTATATACCACATATAGGATATGCAACGTAATCCTTCATTGCCTAAGCTTATGCGGCTACAAAAGAAGCATTTTAAAACTGTGATCATGACCATGGGAACTACAAATAGGTAGAACAAAATATTTGGCATAGGGTAATATTTATTCACCTTGATCCAACTAAAGAAGCGCCTGTTAATTTCTCCACTAATTCATATGATTTGGCATCAACTCCACTATTAGTTTTAGTGCTTGTTGTTCCCTTACTCTTAGAGTTGGCTGGTGACATGTCTTGTGGGGGCACAACAGCTCCAGCTGATTCTGATTTTGACTTCTTGCTAGGCAACTGGGACAACCTAGATTCTGCAACAATATAAGTCACACCTGATGTTTTTTCTCGAACCTGTCATCGGTTGCATATGAGTCAGAACATCTTATAAAAGAGCTCAAAACAAGACTAAGAATGATCAGTGTAATGCTTAGAGTATCCAACAAGATATATCTGAGCTTGACAACTTGCAAATTTCAAAAATCTTTCAAAGCTGGTTTTCACTATCTCCATTTACAATGGAAAAAAATCAGTTTTCATTCTAAATTTGTTTGTACCTAAGTTAATTGACATGAGAAATTTTACTTGTGTAAGCAACTTAAGGTACACTTGTGCCCAAAATTTTGAGTCATCATTGTCCAAAAAATGGAGTTAAGTAGTACACCCGTTCATAAAATAACAACTGGACTTATTCACCTTTCTAAAAGAATTGTAATGACACTCAAGGTTTTAAAAAGGAGACACAGGTTATGTATTGATCGCAGTGGCAAACACAATCCTTATTAAAAATAATTTATTATATAAAATGTATATTTATTTATTTATATAATAAATATAAAAAATGTAGATTATTCAACCTATAAATTGATGATTCTGCCAAGAAAATATGTAACAATCAATGTAAAGTGCATATTATATAACAGCTAATGTTAAATAACAATTATAATTCAGAGCATATTTTATTAGAGAAATGCATGTAACAAACGATGTAAAGTGCGTATTATATAACTAATGTTAAATAACAATTAATAATTCAGAGCATATTTTATAAGAGAAATGCATATATATACTTTAACATTTGCAAAGAAGCAATTAAATGAACAATAAGTTCCCATATCAAAACCAAGCTGGTAAAAGCGTATCAAAATCATAGAAACCAATCCTCTAGTGAGGACAAAAAGTATCACAAAAGCCTTGTTATTTGAAAAGACAAGGGCAGGTGATAATTAGGGCCTTATTTGATTTGGTTCAACTCAAACTGGTTATGTGGATAATATAGACCGTCTGGCCTGCTAAAATAAACATATATCATCCTCATCCTCATCATCACGAAGCCAAATGTATGTATTACTTGTAATATGGTTCCCTACTGCTTTTAAAGACAATGCAAGAGAACTAGTCAAGAATTGTGCTCTATAAGAATAATTTTCACACACCTGACTGCAAACTTAATCAATTGCACATGACTGTAGAAACTGGTTCAAAAGGCAAATAAAGAACTCCTGCTTAGATTGAGAGAACCATAGTTTGACTTGTTTTAATTTTCAAAGATTGAAGTTTTCCTAATTGGTAAGAATTATTTTCTCTCTTAAACTGGAGAAATTTGAATCAGAAGGTGACCAAATCCTAATAAAATTAATGTGATACAAGATTTTGTTTTTAGCCAAAGTTCTATAAGCCAATGCAAAATGACAACCAATCCTTTTCGATAGAGAACAAATGCAACAGCTGAATAAGTTTCACACTTCATGTTGTGTTGACATAATGTACCGTAAGCAAGTTGAGCCATTCATGACAATATATAGTTAATGGAGATTGATTTATTGAATTAAACAATATATAATATAAAATATGCTTAAACAAATTGGATAGGTCAACTCACTCATAAATCATTTTGATAGAACTGATATGAAATGTATATAAGAAAACTTATTTGATAGACGGATAATGTCAATCCATTTATCATAACTATGTTGTGCCGCTTTCAGATTTATCTCTATAGATAGTATTTTGAATTTGGTCAATTGTGTCAAATATTGTTACCAAGCCCTATCAACAATGCAAAATGGCAAGGAACTCAGCTGTTGAGAATAAATTGCAAGAGATGATAATGCAAGGAAACTGTGAAATGATTAATATAAGCAAGAGTAAATTGCAAGTGCATACCATGTAAGCATGGAAGATTCTGGATTAATACTAACTTCCAAAATATGAGGAAAACTATGAGAATTAATGCTACAATCAGAACATAAAGAACAACAAACCATCAACAAAATGCAATTGGTTATTTGTAAGGTGCAGATAGGGCTAGGCACATAACAAAGTAATGCTATCGTACAATATAGCTATGAACTGAAATTAACTGTGCCTTAAAACTAATAAAGAACATTTTAACTGAAAGGGATAACTCCATTAGTAAAAGTACTAATAGCAAATGCCTCGAAGATGTCAAAACAAAATGTACATATAAGAAATTCATAAACCAACGCTGAATAAACTAATACTCTATCAAGTAGGCAAGACTGACCTTTACATACACCAAATCAGCATTTACGCACAGAGCAAGATTACTCGGAAGTGTCCATGGAGTAGTTGTCCATGCTACAAGCGCTGCATTATGAGGATCACCAACGACTGGAAATGACACCATGATTGCAGGGTCCGACACATCCTGCAATTACCAAATCGGTAAACAATTAGACTACAGACCCTCGCACATAAATTTTTTTTAACAGTGAAGATTGAAACGAACGAGATGAATAGAACCTTATAATTTTGCCCAGCCTCAAAGTTTGAGATCGGTGTCCTGCATCCCGTGCTGTAAGGCATGACCTTGAAGCCTCGGTATACAAGCTCCTTCTTCCACAGCTGGGCGAACACCCACCACACCGACTCCATGAACTTGAGGTCCATCGTCTTGTAATCGTTCTTAAAATCGATCCAGCGGCCCGTGCGCGTGATCGCCTCCTCCCACTCATTCACGTAGCGCGTCACGATGGCGCGGCACTCCTCGTTGTACGCCGCGATGCCCATAGTGAGGACGTCCTCCCGGCTCCGTATGCCGAGCTTGGTGTCAATCTCGAACTCGACGGGGAGGCCGTGGCAGTCCCAGCCGAAACGGCGGGTGACATGGCGGCCATTCATAGACTGGTAGCGGGTGACAACGTCCTTGATGGTGCCGGCTAGGATGTGACCGTAGTGCGGGAGTCCGGTAGCGAAGGGCGGCCCGTCGTAGAAGATGTACTCCGGCATGGACTCGGTGCGCTTGAGCTGGGTCTCGAAGGCCCGGATGGATGACCAGAAGCGGAGGATGGACTCCTCCTGTTTCGGGAACGAGAAGTCCTTGCCCTCGCAAACGTCCTCCATCGCCGGCGAGAGAGGTGGCAAGACGGGGGTTTCCAAATTGAGAGCAGCGACGGCGACCACCCTACTTCTAGGGATTTTAGTCAAACGAACGAGTCAGAGGCCGGTCCACAGCCGGTCCGCGGCCGGCCCGATTTATTCCTGCGTTGAAAACAAGCATCGGTATCTTGAGTTACATTCACGATTAATTAAGAATTAGAAAATTTCAAGTTCACGATTAATTAAGAATTAGAAATTTTCAAGTTCACGATTAATTAAGAATTAGAAATTTTCATTTGCTCCTCTCTTGTTTGCTAATTTTGACATAGCCCCTGTATAATGTTTCTGTTAAATTACTTAATTGGGACGGGGTTTTTTACCATGCGTTTAACGAGTAACTGAAGGAAATGAAAAAAACTTTATGATGATTCTGTAACAATGTTTCTGTCTTAAGCTGTAGCCAATTACAAAGCTTTATGAAGATTTTAATGATCTGAAAAAAACTAAATCAAAACCTTTTTTAACTGCAAAATTAATTCAGCTTCTTACCGAGTCAGGTAAGATTTCAAATTTATTATCATATAAGGTAGTTTATAATTTTCTCTGCTACTCTGTCATAGTACTTATTAATACCAAAAAAATGATAGAATAAATTAACCTCATTAATTATCTGTAGGGTAGTCGGTCCAGAAGCCCAATGTAGGTACCTGGGAGATAACTGTTTATCCTTACCGTTGCATCATAGTACTTACAATAGTACTTTAGGCAGAGTATTGATTAATCTGGAGGCCTCAGGGAGATTGATTAAGTGGACTACAGAATTAAGCGAATATAATATACAGTACCAGCCCCGAATAGCTATCAAAGCTCAAGCCCTAGTAAACTTTCT